>MU853856.1:0-137549 GCA_033297225.1 Diplogelasinospora grovesii | reverse complement strand
AAACAGTTTCACTGCCCCTAACTGGCCCCCCTAACCCGCCCGGGGCGGGAAAACCCCTGCACGGAAGGGAAAACCCTTGTCCGGGCCGGAAAAACCAGTTCCGGCTATATTCGTTAACTACTTCCATCAATTCCGACCCTCCGTGAAGGAATTGGCCTGGAATAGCTTTAAAGATTGATTGGGGTATGTGGACGGTTACACAGGTATGGACATACATACGTTGATCGGGTGAATTGTCAGGCAACCTTGTCGGAGGTACGAAGTTGTGCATTGCCGCGTGTTCGAAGTATGATGGATAGAAGCCCGACTCGTCCCAATCTACCAGCCACAGTCTCCCTGTCCTGCTCTCAAGCATAATGTTGCGGGGCGCTAGGTCGTGGTGGATGAAGACGAATTCCCTCTCGGGAGCGGTCGGTTGCCGACAGGACTCTCTGTGCTCTTCCGGTGTCTTGCTCGCTTCTCGACGAAACGACACAAGGTTGTGTCAGAAATTAACGATTGAGGAAATCACCTCTGGCGAGGCATGTCGTGGGATGCCATACACGTCGTTCTCGATCCAGAACGAGCGACAGAGACCCGTGCCCAGCAAACCGGCTGTCGGGCTGGTAACCGTCCGCATTCGTCGCACCATTCCCCGGAGCTGGAAGGCGAGCCGTACTGTTGAAAGGAGCCCGAGATCAGGCCAGACGGTCATGAGATTCTGGCCGTGAATGCGCGCCTGGACGAACTCGAAGACTGGTCCTCGGCGAATGACCCGCTTGAGGTGAGGAACCGAGACGCCTAAGGCTTCGGCATTCTGCATTGCGCATTTGGTGTCTTCAATATCTTTCTCCTCGTAGCGCTTCGTGAAATACAGATCGGAGACCTCTATTACGCGGGAGTTATCGCCTCGTGCCTTGCGGACATGGGCGATGTACTCTGCCAGCTCGGCGTCTGACATAGCGTGGACAGGATCACCACCTGAAGCCATCATCGCCCAGAGAAAGGATCCCGAAGCGACGTAAATGATGCGTGGCGATGTAATACTTTAAAGATACGGTGGTACAGGGCTGAGAGATTCTCTACTCGATGGTGTCTTCACGAATAAGAAGACCGATTCATGTTGGGCCTGTCGAAACAAAAGTAAATCTTCGAGATCTCACGTGATCGAAGTCACGGCGCTCACGTGCACCAACTATGCCAGATGAATTTGCTGTAACACTTTTAAAAGGGGGCAACATCCCTTCCCTGTAACTTATAGGTATATATGTAACTAGGATATGACTCGGACAAGATGAAAGACGCTCCCGACTAATTAAATACCCTATTAACATCATCATGAAACCACGCTGAACGATGCACCTCTCCTAAATGAATCAAGGAAACAACATAAAACCATCATGATATAGAGCGACGTAGATACTGGCGTAGGAATGAGAAAGAAATATCCAAACGTTCATCGGCGCATGCCGCAACACACTTTTCAATGCAACTTTTAATAGCCCCTTATTCAGTAGTGACCGTCTCCTTCGGCTTCTCAGGCTTTTGCGCATACACCACACGCATGCGGAACATGCCATGGACGTTCTTATCCCTGAGCTGGCGGCGCAGATGGGCAATGAAGACGTGGATTGCCTCCTTCGACCAGCCCATCACCGTGCTCCACATGAACAGGACGTATCCTGAACCCGTCAGCAATCACACCTCAGCCCCCCTCTTCTTTTGGAGAACATACCTTCAATATCCTGGTCAAGTGCCAGGTGAGAGTAGAGACCGCACTGCTTCAGTTTCGGATCTTGGGCCCAACCTCCAAGGGGGCACTTGAAATCCCAAACATTGAGATTAACAAACCCAGCCTCCTCCATCCCCTTCTGCTGTGTGTCATCTTCAACGACCGTGAACGGCCTGTTAAACTTCTTGCCCGCTTCATGGAATACCTTGCCCCACTGGCTCATCGGGGTGTCCTCTTTTAGTGACCCGTCGTCGGAGAACATGACCACGGACGCCTCAAAGTCCTCGATGTAGCCCCCCGGTTTGCAACACCTAAAAGCCTCTTTGTATAGGCCCGGCCAGTCCGAAATACTTCCGAAAAGGTAGCGCATGTGGACATAGTCGAAGGTGTTGTCCTTGTAGGTCCACGGCTGCGTCGAGTCATCAATCTCGAACCGCAGGTTAGGCGGTACCCAGGTCGGCTGGATGGGGGAGAGGTCCGTGCCGATCACCTCGGCGTTGGGGAACATGTCTGCAAAGTCTCTGTTCCAGCTGTCAGCAGAAGCCCTTGGTCGTAGGAAGAGCTGTGGGGTTTACATCGCCCATATTCCTGTTATCACGTCAGTACGGGTCCTGAGAGATTGCGGAGTGATGGGATGTACTTACCAGTTCCTGTGCCGATGTCGATTACTTTCTGCGAGGGATGTCAGCAACACCGTTTTGAGAAAAGGGGGGGGGGGGGGAGTCGGCTTGCTTGAATGTTGTCCTTGAGCGGTGCGCGAAAGAGTCTCCCATCGAGTGCGATCGTCAAGAGATGGTGGCTGCACAACGTAAATTAGTTTTGACTGATTGGCTGTGCATATGTTTGACGGATAGACTTACTTGATATCCATCGACTCATTTTGTCGTCCATCGTTAGGTGTCCTGTCGCTCTGTTAGCATGCAGGAAGCCATGATAGAATGCGCGCGGGGCTGACCAAGACTGGGCATCAACACCCCTTTCAGAGTGGTACGTTCTGCCATGAATGGTCCGGTACTCGAGTACGCTTGCTGACAGCGACGCCGTCGAGCTGGCGTTGTCGGTGTCGCCAAGACTAGAGTCGGTGTCATCGTCATGTACGGGGGCCTTTTGCCCGGCGACAATTGGTTAGCCGGCGAACGGACGAAGGCTTGTGTATCGCACCGATTGGCAGCGATATGACAGTAACACAAGATCTCTGCGACCCCTCCCCTCTCCCTCCGCCCGGCCGTACCTGACGTCGTGCGGTGCGGCGGCGGTGCGGAGGGGTAGTGCGATCGGTTGTGTGCCGCACAACGAAAAATTTTAAGCGATACGCGAGACGATACATGAAACATGAAACGTACCTGTTGTGTCCAATGCTCGGCAGGCAGGATGCCCGTTGAGGTGGTGGTCTCGACTCCCTCACCCTCCGGTGGTGGAGGGGGTGAAGTAGTCGCAGCCGGCGGGGAAGGTCCATCGCCGGTAGCTCCCATTGCAGTGGAAATGACCGGATCGAACGACCTAAAATAAGCGGCCGTTTATTCGCAAGGTATCGATTACCGAACCGAATGATCAAACGGCAGGATCAGTTGGAACGTTTTATGTCAAACTGTCACACACACAGATGGAGAACGGTAGGAAAGTAAATTGGGAATGTGGGAAAAGAAAAGCAAAGCGGCCCTTTAGGGAATCCCTTTTTGCCAAAACGCGGGGAACAGGTGATAAACTACGGCAATTGCCCTGGCCCTGCCCATCTGTGCACGTAGCATGAATCGTATTGGATGCGGCTTGCCAGAAGTGTGCTACACTAGTCTGTAAAAGAAACAGTCCACCAGTGAGCGCCAATAGTGTAGAACGCCCATATCAGACCTGTTCACATTTTCTCGCCAAGCTTTGACACAAACCGTCCTCGCGCGCCTCTTTGTCAGGGTTTGAACAGGATGGGATGGCCGTTTTTGGTATGACGCGCCCCGAACGAGTCCACGTCGAGGCTAGGGCCGGGCCGACCGGGGTCCATTCGACGAAGTGGCAACACAACAGTTGGCGAAGTGGGCAGCCTGAAGCGGAGGATGCTGCTTGCCGACCCTCCAACGGTTTTCTCCTGCAAGTTGTAAGAAGCCCCCCACGCGTTGGCGCTACACAGTAGAAACGCATGCTGCATTCCGGAATCCAATGTCCGGCTTGCGATTGCATGCTGTTCGGATGCTGTTGGTCGTTCCTGTTCTTTTTTTACCAAATCCTGAATCCCGCAGCATCTCGGGTCTCGCAAATATCTGCTGTCGTTTCGTGTCATCCGGGGCCGCGATGCGGGCTTACATAGTAGGGCTTAAGACCCTGCAGTGTGCCCTGCTTTGCAGGAGGGGCTGGGAGGACTCAAACAAACCGAACGGAATGCCCCGCAAAGGCGGTCTGTATTTGATCCTGGGCCGCCTGGGTCGTGCTTGCCCCTCAAAAGAAGACACCGTTGCGAGCATTTGGAGAGGATACAAGTCGTTACAGAAAAACCAAGGGAATTGGAAAGTTTTGACCGCTCAAAATATCCCGTTAAACCCGTCTACCGGTCTCCTAGGCGCCAACCTTGTCCCGTATGGATCTTCCTCATGCGTCCGGTAGGTGGGGGTCTTCGGCGGGGTCGCACTAAGTCTAGCGGGCAGTTATCGGCCGGTATCTATCCGGATGTTATTGTGCTCGGAACTTGTCCCGTCGGATTGTCGGCGGTGGGGTCTCGCCAGTGAGGATGGACGGCAACGTCCAAGGTCGCGGCATCGGCGGTAAGCAGGGGACATCTTTTTATAGAACGTTCGTAACATTTCTGACTTTCCTTTCGTAGAAGACTTGAACGATTTTAACGTAGCCCTACAAAGGAGTTCATCATACTTGCATACAGGTCGAGATGCTCTGCTAGTAATCAGGAATGAGAATGATTTACGCTGAAGGTACATATCGAACTCCGTGGCGAAACACTTCGATTCCTTCTAATGAACACGTCCTAAAGATCATGATTGGGCTCGAAAGGACATACCGCCGCTCCCTGAGCTGATGGTGGTCGAGAGGTCCGAAATTGCCTGTCGTACCTGCTCGGGCTTCAGGGGATCCGTCGTTGTCGAGAAGTCCGACGGGCAGTTCGCGTAACTAGCGCCGAACCTTCCTTCTCTCCCTAACCCTCTTGAGCGTAGCTTTGACCCGCCGTATCACCCGACGACTCTTCTTCCTGGCCCGTTTGGCGCCAGACTTGTTAATGTCCTCCGACCGGGCTGATTCATACGCCTTGTGTATCTCCGCTGCATCCTCAACCCAATTGACAAATTCCGGTGTTTTGTTCACCATGGAGACCACGACGTCCCTTGCGGCGACTGCCCAGTCGAGAGGGCTGGGCCGCCGTTTCCTCTTCTGGACTTCGACGTTGACGCCGAGAATCCCCCTGCTCAGTCGTGTAAGACAACATTCCCTTCGGAGCTGGGTTCCAGCGTCTCACAGGGCTTCCGTGGCGAGAATAGCAGAATCGACGATGCAGTCGTGGAGAAGATGCAACTCCTTCAGGGTATTATGGACGGCGTGCCCCACGAAGATGGTCTGGGAGTCTGCGTGCTTGAGTATCAGCTCATCCCGCAGTGATTGCCATCCAAATGTCCTGCGACCGTTTGTGACTGCGACGGCGTCCCTGCATGCATATGCATTGTTCTTGTCTGCCATTCGCCTCTAACGCTTGAGCACCTCATCATACTCCTTAATGTCAATTAGAACAACAATATGATTAATTAATTCCTCTCTAGTTAGCGCAGCTATGGCGGCGAAGCGGGCGAGTTCTTTTTTCTTGTCCACAAATACCCAGTCAAGGACTATTGCACGGCGCGCCAGCGGCTTCAAGTTGGATTTCATGGGTGGCATTGTCCGTAACCAATCATCCGCTTCTTTAAGGACGAAGCCGTGCCGTAAAAGAGTTTCCTTGGGATGAACGTGGTCTTGCAGTTTCTGTAGCAGTTGTGCGTGTTCGTCCATATTTGATTGGATGTATTGCTGTAGGGAGAAAAACAAATACTGTAAGAAAAGTAATGTAGAGCGCTTCACAATTAGGACTGCTTCTGCAATAAAGGGTTACCCATGGGCATGGACTGAGGTTTGTCTGTGAATATGGGATGGTACGAAAGGTCATACCGAAATAAATGACGGCGAATGCAATGCTTCTGTCACACTTTTGGAATCGTAGGCGCCTACAAGAAGAGAGCTGGTTTTCGTTGATCCTTCCTGTTGGGGGAATGTTCCTTCGTAGAATAGACTTCTTTTTGCATGCCCCTGAACGCTTGGTGAAGGAAGCTACGAAGCTACGTTGGATCGCTGCTGACCTGAAACTTTAAGCTTAGGTCTCATCTCCTTCCTACTCAGTGTGAGTTGTGCCACTGAAAAATGGAGCAATCAGCCAACACCGAGACCTTTATGGTCCTGGGCCACGGGCAAATACAACAATATAAAATATGACTCTTGGATGTTGACAGCCTTGCCAGATCGGATTCCTCACTGAGGTGTATTGAACAACGGTTGCATTGGCCTATGACGGACTGGGACTTTCCTGAAATTCAATGACGAGTAAGCCGCCAAAGACAATTTCGTGTTTCTCTGATCACCATGAGGTTCTGTATCGCATTTCAAGCTGGCTGGGCAGCAGGTGCCGAGAGTCGCATATCAAACAGAGAAGGTCTCGGAGCGGTTGCGAATGTCAGTGGAAGCCCCTGTTCGGACTGTTTGACCCAAGCGGCAGGAAATGTTGGGGAACCCCCAGGGGTTGGCGACATTGTCATTTTCAATGGCAGCACTTTTCGCACGGTCCACCGTTTGGACTGCGCGGCAGAGATCAGCATGATATTGAACAGCAACCGACAGACGCCACGACCTGAATACCAAGCTTTCAGCGCAGACCAAATATCGTCTCATCCTAACCCGTCCCGCGCGAATCCGCCTTGACAGTCTGATCTGCTCTTAGGCGAGATCGAAGTGCGTGTTTGAGATAGAATTTCCTGCCGCGCCCGGTTCAATGTTGAGATGTTGATCTGGTCAAGACAGAAGGGATGTGCAAGCGAGTTCCTACATAACCGTTCAACGTCTAATCCATCTTCTAATTTGGGCCTTCCAACTTCTTTCTTCGAGTAAATTCCATTCGTTAAGAGTCAATCTCTCAAGTTCTGTGAGCTTTTCCATTCACTTCTTGCACATATTGCTTTCTTGACGCAACCGCAAGCCGGTCCTTACCCAACTTTCGTTCACCATGTACACTAAGACTATCCTCGTTACGCTCTTTGCGGCTACGGCCGTTTCCGCCGCTATCGTGGACATGCGTGCCGCTGCCGACTTCGGCAAGTGCACACCGACGATGGACTTCCAGCTTGGTCGTCCCGGCCGCAAGGCTGATGAGGGCACCTTCCTGCCGACCGACCCCTTGGTTGCCAAGGGCCAGCAGGATGCTCTCAACCCCAACATCATCACCAACGAAATTTGCAACCAGCTCACGAACGTCTGTGATGCCAACGACGCCGCCAAGGCACTCTGCGCGACCGCAAAGGCGCAGGTCCAGGCGCTGGGCACCAAGGACGCGACTACCGCCGATGCATTCAACCAGGCGCTGGGCTTCTAAACGAGGGCGCTGAGGGATGTGCCAGATTGGAAGAAAAGACGGCATATGAATGTTTGGAATCAATTGCTCTATTGGATAGCCCGAATCTGGACAGGGCCAGATCAAGGACCTTTCTTGTAACTTGATAATACTGCATAATCTGGGCGACATGAGAAATCTGATGATACATACCTGCTCAAGGCCACTCAAAGCTCCAAAGCTCATATACAATGACAGGGAGGTTGATATTGAGTCGGTGTCTGCTTCCCCCAAGAACTAGGATGGCCGCGCTCAACAACCCATCCTGTCGTGTTTTCAGCATCTCGATCGCAACGATAATCGATTTGCTGAAGGTTAAGGAAGGAGGCAAGGAAGCGTTCACTGGCGTGGCCTGTTTGTTGCCGGATGAGGAAGTAAGCACCGGTGCTTTTAGGAGGGTTCGCCACGCAAAAAGCACTGATATCATGGTGAATATGGACTTAGATGGAAGCTTGCCAGGGAAAGAGCTATGCTCGTACTGTCTTGGAGTTCGTAAAGCATGGAAGCAACCGTCTCAAGAGCGTCATAGCCCTCGTACTATCGGGGTACTCGCTCAACGGCCAATGTACTCCAGAAGTATGGGCGATTGTTGATGGAGCTATGCTCCACATGTCCTTATTCAACACTTCGACAAACTGGGCTCAACGTCCCTCGGCCGTTCCTTCCATACGGTTCGCAACCGGGGCGCAGGACTCTGATGACGTGACTGTTCCTGCCAATTCAAATTGACTGCTCGGCGCCTTCCTTAAACGCCTTGAGTGGTGCTTCGAGGCCTTTTGCCTCCTCGATCAATCGAAGTATTTCTTTTTTCAGAACAGCCCCCGAAGAATCTTCCAGTCTGAGGAGCTTCTTCTTGTCCTTTCAACCGCAAAAGCCAACCCGAAGCAGACACGACCGCAGTCCCCAGCCTGTTGTTACCAGTTCTCAATATCCTCAAGATGCGTTACTGTTCAATTCTTGCAACTTTTGCTGCCCTTCATCAGATTGCGCAGGGACTGAATATTCTGATCACGGTGCGCTCCGCCTTGATAAAGCCTTGTGCATTGCAAGCTGACAGACTGCAGAATGACGATGGCTTCGGTTCAGCCAACACCCGTGAGCTTTATAAGCAGATGACAGCTCTTGGACACGACTGTTACGTTGTAGCTCCGGCTACTGACCAATCTGACATGGGTGGCCGGGTTGACTTCACATCCAGTGCCACGCTGACAACTAATAGCGGTTGGGGTAGGATGCACATCCTAGAGATTTGGTGATATTAAACACGAGCTTACTTGTGAACTTTAGACATCATCAAGGCCGGAGCTCCTGCCATCGGCAATGATCCCAACGATAGCCACATATTCTATTACAATGGGACCCCTGCAGCGCAGGTGATGGTTGCGCTTGACTACGTGCTTCCTACGTTTGCAAACTTCAGCACGCCGGACCTGGTTCTTACGGGCCCCAACTTTGGTTGGAACCTCGGCCCGTTCATGTATACACTCTCCGGTACTGTTGGAGCAGCCTACGCCGCTGTTGAGCGCGGCATTCCCGCTATTGCATTCTCCAGCGGAAACAGTGATCAGACTCCCTACTACTGGGTGAACGCCAGCACCAAAGCTGGCCTGCAGGATCCAGCCACGATTACAGCCCGCCTTGCCGCCAACCTCGCACAGGCCTTGATCAAGAATGCAGCTGGCTCACGCGTTCTGCCCTTGGGGTATGGCATCACGGTCAATATGCCATACATCACGTCGCACACTAGCAACCAATGCATCAACCCACCCTTCGTTCTCACGCGTATGACCGGGGACGCTGTCATCGAGAAGGCTGTGTACGATCCAAAGACAAAGGTCTTCAGTTATTCGAACATCAATGCGGGGGGTGCCAACAAGTGCATCAACGGAGATTGCAGCTTGCCGAGCGAGACCGACGTGATGAACACCGGCTGCATGAGCTCAGTCACCTTCTTCACTGTCGACTACGACGCGCCGTATCGCGCCACTTGCGACAACGCTACAGATGTGACAACGATTATCCCAATCGTTGTGCAGCTGAATGGCACGACGCCGCCTCCTGGATCGGGTCCGAACACCACAGTGGTTGGACAACCTCCCAGTATGCCGAGCACTTCGTCGCCGCCACGCGTGACTGCCATTGCAAGTTCGGGAGTAGTGGTCGAGTGGTCGCTGAGTGCTTTGCTGTTCGGTCTAGGCATTGCAGTGTTCTCGCTTTGAGAGTATTGTCATGGGATGTGGTGGAATTTTTGGTGGAGATTAGGGCGATCTATGGAGTATCATCGCCGTTTTGTGGCCATGGGAGCTTATCAAGTCAGAGACGGAAAGAAAACTGTAGCAGCTAGACTTAATCTTGGAGCTCGAGTCTCGAGCAGCTAATGTCACTGGCTATCTGGCTATCTACTTGCCTACTCAAATCTAATATGCTTCAAGTGACGGTCGAATTTCTCGTGAATCACAGCCAGTGGAGAGAGTCGGGCAGAACATACATGTCATTATCGCTGCATAGTCTATACTACTCTTTTTTGACTGCAAGGTGTACACGTATAATTGAGCATTTACACGAGAACCTGAACGCCGTGCAGTGCTCGGAAGATCGCCAAGATGTTGCAGGTGGTTTGCTGCAAGGGACGGCCCCGCCTAAAAGTCATTGACGTCAACACCGATTGACGCACAATAAGCCACCGCAGTTCGCACTGTTACCGACTTCAGCAGGCAACGGCCGTTCCTGGCCGAGCATAATTGCATTAGTAACTGTTAGTGATTACTGCCCGGGCTATTCTCCCCAGAGGTAAGATCCACCAAACCACACAACTAGACCCTGATGTCATTACGCACACGTCACACCACACAGCTTTATTATATCCGTTGCACGCATCATTCTCTCTGCATTGTTTACGCTCAATTGACCTTCAACTCCTTCAAATAACCTTTTTCCATACCCTCCCCAGAACCAATTGACCCTCACACCCTACATATCACAAACCACAAACCGCACCCACCACTCCTCAGTCCTCACCAGCAACATATCCGACATACGGCATCCCACCCACCCCTCATAACCAACCCACACTTTTACAACAACCCTGTGAACGAACTCGCTCCCCCCTCTCGTCACTCGTCACTTCCGTCCCCCTTGTAAAAAATCAGAAAAATGCCTACAGGCTTGGAAATGATCAGAGCCCGCGCGGGACCGCTCGCCCTGATCGCTGCCTTGATGGGCGGGCTACTGTGGCAGACGGGCGGCGGGTCGCAGCAGCCCAACTCTCGGGCCGCAGGTGACCCCCCGGACAAGAAGAAGAAGATGGCCATAAGCGAGACGCTGCAGGGCATGGGCGGCACCGGTGGGAGCACGGCCCGACGGCAGGGGGATCTGGACTACGACCCCAAGGACACGAGGATCTTCAGCAACTCGCCCTCGGCGCACAGCAAGAAGAACCCCCAGAAGGTGAGGGATCTGCCGGGCGAGGAGGACGGCGCGGGCGGCACGGGCCGGCAGGGACTCGACGGCAAGCACATCGGCAACAGAGAGAACGACCTGCCATGGAAGAAACATACCGGCAGGGATTTCCGGGAGGGGGAGGATGCGGATAAACATATTTAAATACAATAAAAATGGGGGAAAATGGTGGTTGGTTGTTTTTTTTTGGGGGGGGGGGGGTTATGCAGGGGAGCAGGGGAGCAGGGGAGAATTGTAATTGTAAAGGAATGTGCCTGGAGGTTTGGCGGGGAATGAAGAAGCAGAGGGAGGAGGAGACAACGGAATAATAATATGGCGAAAGGGGAAGTGTATTATACGTTATTGCATTGCATTGCATGGTGGCAAGTGCTGTGATGGGGATATCGGGTTGCATCGAAGCAATCGAAGACGGTTCAACGTTTAACGAGAAGTTGGCCAGAAGGGTCTGTTAGTGTTCATGGTTTGGTCCCCGTTGTATGTGCGCTGATTTGTGATGTCAAGCCTTTTTTTTTTTTTTTTGTTTGTGAGGAATGGGGTCGAAGAAGTTCGCCTGCCCAGGAGAATTGATCTTTCATTCAGCGAAGCTCTCGAATATCGACCCAAGCAAGGTAGCTAGCCCTCATCTTCGATGTCAGGAGAACGGCAGAATCTGCAATTTGTTTTCCGCGTTCATCACAGGTGCACTTCCAGATATCTTCTCCTGTTTATGCGTAGGCCTTTTCCCGGTTTCTTTCCAAAACTGTATGCTCCACCTGGAATCTACTTTCTTGGGACCCGTAGGTGTCCTAATATAAACATCTCCCACAACAAAGTTAACAGGTCGGCTCGGACACGTTTATGCACCCCCGGCCCTCCTAACAACTTGAGTTCCCACCAATTTCAGGTTACAAATTGAAACATCAATATAGCAAATAAAATAGACTTTTGAGTTTAAACGGCTACGAGAAACAGGGAACACAATTTTTCTCCTGCAAACCACTAAAACACGAAGAGAGAAGAGAGCAGACCTGCCGCTTTGCAAACCAAGAAATACAAGACGGAACGAGAAGAAGTACCGTCGAACTGTAAGGTCGCATCACTAAATATTCCCCCAACGACAATCACGAGAGGAATCGCAACTGAAAAGAAAAAGTATCTAGAAACTCGCAGCAAGAGATCCCCCATCATTTCTCCTCCTTCCGCGCACGATATGAACTGCTAACCACCGTGTCAAATATGAGGGTGTTTAATGATGCTTCATTACAGTGAGCAATTGCTCTCTTGATCTGTGTTGTGTGTGTTCAGTGCGCCCAAGTCTTGGGAGCTGAAACCAGTTTTGCTAAAGTACATCACGTGACTATCCACGTGCCCCCCCTTTTGAGTGGCTCCCATCTAAACCGCCTCCCTAGCAACCTGTCCCAGCGGCGCGTTCCCCAGGAGCGTGAGCGCCTGCACCTCGGTCCCAATCTCCCTCGCGAACCAGTTTTTGAGGTCAATCGCTACCAATGAGTCGATCCCGTACGTATGCACCGGCTTTTCTGGGTCCACATCCCCGGATCCAAGCCGAGAGTGTGTGCGATCTTGGCTCGGAACCAGGCAGTCACTAACTCACCAACCTGCTCATCAGTCTCGGCATGTCGGAGGATACTTGCCCTATCTTTCTCCTCCCCCTTTTCATGCATTGTTGTGTTGGTGGTCAGTGATGAGCCCATCCGGAAAAGATGCCTAAACATGGGCCTCCTAATCGAATGGTGCAGATCGATGCCCTTGGCAAACGCCGCCGCCGGCGTGTCCAACCCAACCAAGACCTGTGCCTGGTCTGGCGGCAGCACGGGTAGCTCTGGATCGCAGCAGTAGTCCAGCAACCCGAGGAACTCTCCCTGGGAAATGTCCATGAGATATCCGAGCCGGCGCAGGCCAGCCGACAAATGCTCGTTCTCGGCGAGTATACCCTGCCCTACCATGAGGCCCAGGTCAATCGACACGGCCTTCTCACCGATGGAGATGCGGTGGCGAGCGAGGGCGTCCTTGAAGGTGTTTCCGGCTGCGTAGTTCGCCTGTCCTCGCCTGCCGAGAACGCCATTCAGGGATGACAGGAGAACGAAAAAAATCGAGACCAGATGGTAGAACGGTGTGCAGATTCCAGGAAGCAGTTGCTTTGGAATTTGTGCAGACAGACCAGTCCGAGTATGTCATGTTTGGGAAGGTGTTATCCTAGATAACACAGAATGGTTAGATGATGGGGGGGGGGATGGGGTTAAGGGGAAGGCAGGAGAGGGAAAGGGGGAGACTAACACGCAAGACAACAGTGGCCTGGACACACCCCCTTATTGGCGGCATCATATCAGATAGGCTGGTAAGGGTTTGTTTCAAGCACTCGAGGTTGCTGACATCAACCGCTGACGCGCATACAGTGACACCCTGAGACGTGAGCTCAGACACAAGAGCCTTTGCTGCATCTGACGTCGCACCAGAACGGGACAAGAGGATGAGGTTGCGTGCGCCCCGGCTGACCATCCACCGAGCACAATTACGGCCCAGTCCGCCGAGTCCGCCGGCAATCAGATAGGTCGCGTCGGGGGGGGATGTGTATCGCGGTTTCGTTGTCACATTTGCCTGGACATGTCAATGCTGTACTAAAATGGATAAGAGACGGATAATACATACCATGATGGCCATGTCCGCGTCCATCTCGATAACTCTCTTCCCAGCCGCGTCCGGAGCAGCAAAGTGGTGAAATGCAGCTTCAACATCACCGGCGGAAAAGGTATGCAGGGGTTGCGGGGGTTTGACGTCCTGCTCGAAGGCCATATTGGCAGCTCGTTGGAAGGCTGCGTAGGCTACTTCAGGCCGTTTATGCAGTAGATCGGTCATGCTTATTGATGCCCGTGAAAGATTCGCGGGCGCTCTGTTTTCGGACAGTGTGAGTCCGGACATTTGTGACAAGCTGATGTCGACAACCCGAGCGAACGGCGCCAGGCAGGCCGAAAAGTCTGCATCATTTTCTGCCAACGGCCCGATAACTACATCCACACCTGCTCCTTCGGTACGGCGAGCGATCTTGTTCACTATTGAGCCGTCATGAGTAGAGAAGAAGTCCATCTCCGGGATCATGAGCTGATCGCGGAGCAGCCTGTCTCTTGAGGTTATGGCCAGAACGCGTGCGCCCATCTTTTTGGCCAGTTGTACAGCCATTTGACCTACGCAGCTGCATGCTCGATGGATCAGCACAGTCTCCCCCTCTTCCACCCTAGCGACGTCAACAAGGGCCCGGTAGGCCAGCCACAATGCGCCCGGCAGGCTAGCAGCCTCGGGAAAACTCATGTCTGCAGGGATGGCGACTGCTGCGCTGGCCTTAACACGGAAGACGGAGCGGCATGTCGAAGTAGATGGAAGACACACACGGTCACCCGGCTGGAAACCAGATTTCTTCTCTCCAGCCGCCTGGACAACTCCGGCACAATCGGTGCCTAGCATGGTCTCGTTCAGATGTCCGTTGGCGGCTAGGTGGTCACGGTATGTGCGACCTATCGCACGTGCTTGTACCAGGACTTCATCTTCACCCAGATCACGGCGTTCGTCGCGTTCGCTTTCCACCCACTCCAGTGTATTCAGATGACCAGGTGATTCCAGGTGAAGTTTCACGTTTGTGTCTGCGAGTTTGCACTCGAGCGACTGCCGAGGAAGAATTGCCTGTGCCACACGTGTATCCATCTCAACGTTCTCTGATACCCGATAAATCTGTAGTTCGCCATGGATCTCGTTCCCCAGGTGATTTGCACTGTCTGAATGGCCGTTCAAGGTTGCTGAAAACTGTGTTCGATGGAATCCACGGAGGCCTTCCAGCTCGAGGTAGTGGTATGTCAGCAATCGTCGATATGAGCCCGTAGCAGCGAACTCACGCAAAGATGCAAGCTCTCTGCGTCTATCCGGTCATTGAGGAAGTTCGGGTCGTAAGCTAGAGCGGTACCCCTGACAACTGCCTACGAAACCCGTTACCGCAAGAGGATTAAGAGTGTTCGCCGACAGGATTATGATACCATATTGCAGCCACCAGTGCGGAGATCCTGGCAGGCGAGATGCAGCGCGACCATGCTGCTAGAGCAAGCAGTGTCCAAATTCATCGACGTCCCCTTGAAGTTGAAGAACCAGCTCAGGCGGTTGGCCAGCATGGAAGGCGCAATGCCCATGGCGGCATGCCTCTGCTCGGCGTCGAAGTCTTGCTGGAGGATACTGAGGTAGTCGTTTGTGAAGCTTCCGGTGTAGACAGAAGTCTTCGAACCGGTACACTTGTCAACGGGAATGCCCGCTGTGTTGTGTCAGCTAAATCCCAAGACACAAGATTCTGGAGAAGCTGCCGTCTTCGAGAGCATGGTATGCGTCTCAAGGAGGCGCCGATGCTGAGGATCCATATATGCTGCCTCGTCTGGGCTGATTGAGAAGAACGGCGCGTCAAAAGCGCCGAGATCTTCTTTGACAAAGTGTCCGCCCCGCAATAGGAGCTGCACAGGGGGTTGAGTCAGCATGTAATCCTCTGGTACTGGTACTGAACACCTTACCGAACTTGACCGAACTTGGGCGGTTCTCATCCGGGTGATAGAAAGCGTCGATATTGAGTCGATCGGGAGGAAATTCTGTGCTTGCTGACCGCCCCTCGCAAATCATCTCCCAGAAGCTTTCCTCCGAAGTAGCGTCTTGAGGAAACTCAAAGGCCAACCCGACGGTAGCGATGGGTATAGGCCCATCATGCCCGGGACCGTTGGGCCGCTCTGTCCCCATTCTCGGTCCTTGAGTTTTGTTGCGGTTCGTGCTAGTGTCGAGAATTGTAAAGGAGAGTTGATCCTGTACATACCTACTATTGGACTGGAAGTCAGTCCTTACTGTGAACAACGCCAGGATAGGCAGCCATTGCTTCTAGCGTACATGGCCCAGAGAAGTGAGTACGGACTTTGAGGTTGTACAAAGAGCCAACTTGGGGCAACCGCCGTCCAGGTCGTAGTTGGTTACGTCCCATAAGATGCAGAGAAGAGCCGCGCAGCTTGCAGATATTGTGCAATCTCTGCATTGATCGAGCGTGTGAAAGAGCGAGGAAGTGGTGCGATTGGTTTCCTGTGGGGTTTTTGGGTGGCGTTTATTCATTGCTCACATCAACGGGACAGTGAGACATCCCATGTCGTCCTCGATGCTCGATGACCAGGTGTGTGCATGGCAAACAGGGGTCCTTTCGATCTTTTTTGCTATTGTTTGCCCGGCGTCCCGTCGAAATGCTATAAATGGTAAGACGCGGACTATCAAGACATGCGCAGCCGGCGGAGCAACGCTGAGCCGTGGAACACAGTCTAAATAATATCGTATCACCTATCTACGGGGTACAAAGTTAGCAACGGATACAAAAGAACACTCAAAAACGATGTCAAATTCCAAAATGGAAGAAAAAGGCAAAAGTAGGAAGCCTAGACTCCTCCTGCGCGCCGGGATCAATCACGGTATTTGGTTTGCTCTTTTCCCTCATCAGGCCTGAGGCGGAATCGGACCTGGGTATTGCAAGTATCTGCAGTGAAGACTACCCTTGAGTGGGCGGGTGGCAGCACTGTTCTGCGCCGTGCCTTAGGTTCATGAAGTACTTTTTCTCAGATACGGCATCATCTGCTGACAGGCCTATAGATTCCAAGCACAACCAACATCCCCGGGCCCTCAACACCTATCTTTATCAATTGTTGACTCTGCCCGGGTTGATCCGTATCTTGCGGGCTCCATGCGTGCACTGTCGGAATTGCTACTCTGTCTTCCTTCCTCACCTGATCAGCGGCCTTGAGAAAGCCCATCTTTCCCTGCCGTAGCTCGTCACAGTTGACAGGCAGCAGCCCACACACAAAGACAGCGCTGCGCTGGGGATCATCTGTCGCGCGGCGGCATATCTCTCGTCGGGCTGCAGGAGGAGGGTAGCCGCTAGTGCGGCGCCCATGGAGAAGCCGAGAACAGCATCAAACGGTCCGTTGTCGACTACATAGGTCGCCAGATCGTCGACCGCAGCGAGCGCACTGGCTGCTGTCCCATCGTAGTAGTAGGAGTAGCACACCTGAACGCCAAAGGCTTGTGTGATTCCGGGCGCTGCGGGCCAGGGGTGTGCGCCGTCTACGAAGTCGAACTCATATTTATCGCCCAGTTGGTAGCGAAGTGAAGCTGAGTTCATCAGTGTTGTGTCGCATCAAGTACGAGCAAAGGACCAACGGAGATACCTATCTATACTTTCAAGACCTACGCAGAAAGTCAGAAACGGAGTCCTGTCAGCTTGAACGAGCAGTAAGAAAGGTGAACGTACATCGCCATTTCCTCCGATTCCATGCAGACAGAGGATCTTGAAGTTTTCCCTTTCCTTTGTGGATGTTGACCTCTCATCGGATGCCATGTCTCAAAATAACCTGGTACGGACCGTACGGAAGTGGAAAGCGATGTTGTTTCTTCGATGCGGGAAAGAAGATGATTGTTCAAGGTAAACTGAAGCGGGGGGGATACCTGACAAGACAGATTACCACTTCAACCCGCGTCAAGGTGATCAAGATCGGCAGTATCACGTATTACAGCATCATGTATGTATGTACCATTGGTAAAAACACGGTCGCCTTGAGTCGGTGAAGCGGTAGACCTAAAGTACTGCAGCTACGTCGCGCACGCGGGGCTCCCTCAGTAGCAAGGCCTGTCACAATACCTTTGGTCGGGGTGTGACCGCACAAATAAACGAGCAAGTTGTTCAGATACCTACCTGTATCTATCCATCTAAAGAAGGCAGAGGAAGAAGGGTTGGACGAAAAGAATCTCGAACGAAAAAGGAAAAGGGTAAAAAAAGAACGTCGGACGAGGTGCCACAGCGCAGGTTCGACCCGGCAAAGCCCATGGTTTCTGCGTGGCCGGGGGGCCAAGTCCGGCACACATCCACCACACAAATGTACACGCTGTGGGGTGGACCAATGCGCCATGCCACCTCGTCCTTGAAATGGGTCGTGTTGGAACTGATACATATACCACGGCAGGTGGGTGCTCGGGCCATCGACGCGATATGGGATGAAGTAAATGCGTGAACTGGTTGGCTAGGAGTCCGGTGGGGCCGTGGTGAAAGGCCAACACTGAACGGTGAATGCTCCCTGCTTACCACTACTGTTCGTGAGAACGGATCACGCCTGAGATTGTGTACAAGTCTGCGTTATGGTCCTCGATTCTATATATGATTTATGGGAATAAATGGGGAAAAGAGAGGACCCAGAGGGATGGGGGAGGAGAAAAGGGAGAGGAGAAAAGGGGGAGGAGAAAAGGGGAAGGAGAAAAGGGGGAACGGGGGAAAGGGGAACGGGGTAACACCCGGTTGGTAGATGACAGACGACGGTAGTACATTGCTGAACAGGCTAGTTTTAACAACGTCAATAATGCCACAGCTCTAACTAAGCGATGTGTCTACTGTAGTTTCCCGTCTAACTGTTTGATCTTCAGATCTTGACTCTGAAAACATGTAATAACTGGTGAGAAGAAGTCAATGGTGGGCTGTGTGGATTGCTGTAACCTGTTCTTCTTCAAAGTTTAGAGTCTCTCCCACTCTTTTCCTGTACCGTGTTCTTATAAAGCTCAGACATCTGTGTATATCAGAATTTTGACCTATCTTCTCATAGACAGGCGCCAGGCATCACACTCAACCCTAACCCGATGAACAGTCGCTCTGTCCCCACAAGCAGCAAAAGTTGGCACCCGTGCACAGACCTCTCACACCTGCTATAAAAACTTTTCCACCCTCCTACCATTTCCTCCTCTTTTCTCTTTCTTTCCTTGCCTTCGGGCATTTGGTCAATTTGAAACGATACAGAGAAGATTAGCATGGCCCCTGCACTAAGGATGACACGCTACTCAAAGAGACGCTAAACATTTTTTTTCACTGTGATCGCGGGCTTGCTCGTGACGTGGGGAAGAAAAGAAGCTCAAGAACTCTAGCTGACATGCTCAGTCTCGCTCATGTTTACGGTCGCGCCCTGCGCTGACATCCATTTGACACGATATGCCAGGTCCGGGGCGTCAGCAGTGAAAATTGTGGACCGACGCGGAAACCATTCGGCACCTCGGCTCGTATTCTGATCTGGCCTTTTTCCAAACTGTATAATATTATAATCACTTGAAATTTATGATCATCTTTCTATACATTTGAGTTTACGTCCTCATGCGAACCATGGTGTAAAAATGGCACAATCACAACTCCCAATTCTAGGGTGCGATTCGGCATCTCAGACCCCAATCCCACCAGCGCTCTCTTCCGTGCCCCTCTCTCAACCCCCACCGCCGCCGCCCGCCGTTATCAGCAATGGCACCACTACCACCGCTGGTACAAGCTCAACCGCCGCCGAAGAGAACATAAAGATTGCAATACCAGACCCATCAATCGTCTCCAATACCGCCCTCATATCCGAGTTGACGCACCTGATAAACACGGTGTATACAGCCGCCGAGGAGGGTTTGTTCTCTCCCGCCTACCGCCGGACATTCTCTGACGAGGTCGTTTCCCTCGTTCAGAAGGGTGAATTAGCGCTGGCATGGCGCGCCTCCTTACCTCCTCCCAACACCTTCTCCCTACCTTCCTCCGACAACAACAGCGACAACAACAACAGCAATAGCAAAAACGATGATGTAAAGCTGGGGTCAATAGTAGGCTGCGTGCGCATCCACTCTTTATCTCCCAGTCATGGGGACTTTGGGATGTTGGTCTGCGACCCCGCGCTCCGGGGGTCTGGCACCGGCCGTTCACTCGTGCGGTTCGCGGAGCAACATTGCAAAGAGCAAGGAAAGACGACAATGCAGTGCGAGTTGCTCGTGTCTATTGAGTTCGACCACCCGTTCAAAAGACGCATGCAGGGCTGGTATGAACGCATGGGATACAAGGTCGTCAGACACGGGGATTTTAATGCGGAGTACCCTCATATTGCACCACATTTGGTGACGCAGTGCGAGTATCGGGTGTTTGAGAAGCCTCTCATATAGACCGACATGTTGGAACAAGCAGGATACTGTTGATATAGATAATAGACCAGTTTGCACCGCTTTGCAGACATACTGATTAACATGGGACGACCCTGATCTGGTAGTCCGCAGTCGTGTGCGGTGCGTGCGCGAGAGTGAGTGAGCTTAGATGACGAGGCAGGCAGCTGACAGGAATTGCGGGCATGACGTCAAATTTAAACTACACTCCGAAGAGAGACGGGCCGGATATCTCGGCGGGACACGAAGCGAAGGAAGGTCAAGTAGGATGGCAAGTTTGGGGCTGTCAACAGGGCTGTGATGCTTCCCAAATACGAAACCGCTACCGGAAAGGGGAATTGTTGGCGGGCTTAGTGCTGAACGGACACTAACAGACAGCCACACAAAATGCATGCTAATTTATTAGTGCTCACTGGATCTGTAGTGAATACCCCCCAAGCGGGAAATTTAGCTGTTCCTGCAGGACGCCGCCCCTGCTACACAACGCGCAACCTTCTTTGCGTAGCTTTAAGTAGCTGCCTTGTGTACCATGACGACGATCGCCATCGCTGGCGATATGTCGTGGCTCAGCTGCTATCAACACAGCATACTACCTCTTCGCAGTTCGTGTTGCGATGGAGCTGTGCGTATATCTACGATGCTCACCTCCGAGATGGCTATCACGCTCACCCACACTCCTAATTCGCTTCCACCTCATCAATACCCATTTCTGCTGCACTGCGTAAGAGGGAAGCCTCGATGGACGGATCTACCACCGCCAGACGCCGCTGCGTCGCGGGTTTTCTCGCCGCGTTCTCGTACCTGACCGTGGCGCGTGCCAGCCCCTTGGCAGCGAGGAACACAACTATGGTCTATGACTTTTCTCAGGTGCGCGCCCCCCGTCTTCCTCCCCACCGACTCTTGTACATCCGGTAGCTAACCATCTGCGTTGATTACTGGGTAAATAGATAACACCATCAACAAACCTCACATGGGCACCCTGCTGGGACATCTTCACCTGCGCCAGACTTGTCGTCCCTCTCGACTACTCTAATGTCAGTCTGGGGAATACGCCGATAGCGTTTATGAAGTACCCTGCCGAGAACGAAACAGCTTCGACGCCAAATATCTTGCTAAATCAAGGTACCTCTCTCTCCGTTGTCCTTTCCCTGCCCCCCCTTTTCCCTCCTCATCTACTTTGACTGACCTTTTGGTTTTGTAGGTGGCCCCGGAGGCAGCGGCGTCTCCTTCCTGATGCAAGCGCCCGCCACGCTCCAGAGCCTCCTCGGCCCGCAGTACAACCTAATCGGCTTCGACCCGCGCGGCGTGAACAACTCCGGCCCCTTTGTGGACTGCTTCCCCGGCCGCCCTGACGCTCGCGCTGCCTGGCAAAACATCTTCCTCCCGGACGTATCCGACGCATCCAGCACCTCGCTCAGCACGCAGTACTACTCCTCCGGCATTTTCGGAGAGTGGTGTAACACCCACCTCGTGCAAAACACCTCGGCATTCACGAGCCAGTACATCACCACCCCGCTGGTCGCGCGGGACATGCTGGCGTTCGCACAGGCAGCTAAGCCCCCCGCTGGATCCCCCTCCTCCTCCTCCCCCACTCCCGACGATGGCACGGCGGTGCTGAACGACGGAGACGTATGGTACTACGGCATCTCCTACGGCACCGTCCTCGGCGCCACCTTCGCCAGCCTGTTCCCCGACCACGTCGGCCGCGTGATCCTGGACGGCGTGGTGGACGCGGAGGACTACTACACCAACGGCTGGCGGTCGAACCTGTTCGACGCCGACCAGGCCATCGTCGGCGGCGGCGGCTTCATCGCGGACTGCTACAGGGCCGGGCCCGGCAACTGCTCGTTCTGGGGCCCCAGCGAGCGCAACATGACGGACCGGCTGCGGGACGTCGTGCAGGGTCTGCGGCAGCACCCGGTCCCGATCCCCGACCCGCCGTCGCTGGGGACGTACTCGATGCTCAAGACGCTGCTGCTGCAGGCGACGTACGCGCCGCTGATCCAGTTCCCCGCCCTGGCGGAGGTGCTGACCCTGCTGGAGAGCGGCAACAGAAACGCGACGGCGCTGCTGGCCGCCGTGTCGTTCCTCGCCACCGACGACGCCGCCGTGCTCATACGCTGCGTCGACGCCGCCGGACGCGACAACAACAACAACAACAACCAGCTCGACACGTACCGCCAGTTCGAGGACTACGTCGCCACCCTCGAGAGCCAGAGCCGCTGGGTCGGCGATACCTGGGCCACCAACGCCATCGCCGTCGCCTGTCGCGGGCTCGAACCCGACGTGCCCCCGTCTATTCTGTTCCCTGGTAAATTCCATCCCCTCAAAAATTTTACTTTCTCTCCTTTCCACCCCAAATCTGAAAGGGGGGGGAGGGAGAAAACTGGGAATTTGTGGCAAAAAAAAAAAAAAAAACAATAAAAAAACAGGGGGTGGATAATATACACAGATAATTAATGAGGGAAGAGAAGAGAAGAGAAGAAAGAGAGACAGTTTTGCTGACAAGTTTGTTTTTTGCACACAGGCCCACTCCCACCAAGCAGTAACAACACCAAAAACCCAGTCCTATTCGCCAGCAACACTATAGACCCGGTAGCGCCTATCCGAGGGTGTGTTTCTCTTTTTTTTTTCTATTTCTTTTTTTCTTCCACCCCCAATGCCTAATGCCTAAATAATGAAACGCGCGCCGCTGACCTGACCTGATAACAGTGCCCACAAAATGTCCCGCGGCTTCGCCAACTCAGCCGTCCTGGTGCAAGAAGGCGTGGGCCACACGGTCCTTGTAAACTCCGGGTCGGACTGTTATTGGGAGCACGTCGGCCATTACCTCGCTACTGGCTCGGTCCCCCCAGCCAACACCACCTGCGCAGCGCAGTTCGTGCCGTTTCGGGATGTCGGGTTGTATACCGGCCCCGTTTAACGTGTACACATATACATACATACATATATATATACAGACAGACACAGAGGGGGCGGGTGAAACAACGGCTAATGATAAAGGGAAATTTTGTATATCATCATACGTAAAAAGTAAACTTCATACACTAGCTATTTCCCAGTCATAACTCATCATACTCCACCCCACCACGCCAGTTATATAAGCGATACCAACATTACCTACTCACTCGCCCGATCCCCCCCTCCTATGCTTCCCCGTTGGTTTCCGAGGCTAGCTCCTACTCCAACCCCCTAAACCGCCGATTGAACTCCTCCACCGCGACCGCCACCATCCTGTACAAGAACGCTCTCCCTGACTCTTCCCCAACCGGGATAAACGGCCCGTTTGACCCCCCTCTCAATGTCAACGACAGTCCGGTCCGTTCTTTTGCTATAGTCTGCACCTCCTTGAGCGGCACATCCCATTCGCTCGTGAGCTTTCGACTCCTGATCAACAGGATGCGCGCAAACGTCACCATGACAACCATGTCCTCCGTCGGCAGCTCCAGGTGGGCAATGTACTGCTCGTCAAAGTACTTGCCGTTATCCACCTGCTTCAGCCAGGACTGCCCCAATGCCTCCCGTTGGTTGTACGGCCTGACGATTCCGTCCGCAGGGATGTACCTGGGCAGCCGCACTCTGTCCAGCTCCGAGCCGTCAAAGACTGTCGTCGTGTTTCTCAGGCCCTCACTGACGTTGCTTGCAAAGTCGAGGACTCCAATGGCCGGCTTGGTCGCAAGTCCAATCACGCCCTTGCCGACACCTTTCAAGAACCCAAGAGCACCCTCTTGCTCCGCCCCCTCCAGCGGTTTTCGGGCAAGACCACCCACCCCTGACGCTACAGAGGTAAACAGACTGTTGGCGCCAGTAGTGACTCCGTAAAGGGCATGTTTGGGCCTGTTCCGTGCGCGCGTGATCCGCCGCCTGTCCTGGAACTGCTTGTCCATCGTTGCCGCCGCCAGCCCCTTGGCAAAGCTGCCCGTGACCTTGCTAAACGAGTCTGTAAACCCGTACACGGATTTCTTGAAGAAGCTGCCCGCTCCCCGAGCCAAACCGATGCCAAAGTCTTCAGGCTTATCGCTCATGATCAACCCCTGGTACGGCTCGTAGAAGATGTCGGCGAAGCCACTGCTGATGTTGTTGAACAGACCGACGGGATTCCCGAGGAAGTCAGCACTCCCCAAGATCTTGTGGATCTGGTACAGTGCTTCCTGGCTGTAATGATTCGATATGTTCTGCATCAGAACAGGTATCGACACGCGCACATTCTCCAACATCAGCGCGTTAAAGCGCACCGGCGCGTCGTTGATGTTGCCAATGGCCATGGTCAGGACGTTGAAGAAGAACATGATTGGGTTCCGTGACGACGTCTTGTCTTCGACATTGACTCTCTCCGTCCGGACAAACGACAGATCGAGCTGCATGGGCTGGATGTTCAAGACCTCAAAGTAGATGTCCCTGCCCGCCTGCTGCTGCTTCGGCTCGGGAATGTCGATGTTCTCATCGCACAGCTTGTCTTCCTCGTCTGTCGACGACCACGATGCACCAGGCACCTTGGAAAAGTCCAGCACGGCGTAGATAAAGTCCTCGTCCAGTTCGACCGTCATTTGCTGGAGCAGGATGGTCGCGTACTTGATGTACTCGACCCCGTACGAGTCGTCCTTGACACGGGTGACCATGGCGTGCAGTGACGGGTGTGCCTCGATTTCCTGTGCTCGCTTCGGCACCACGCTCGGATACAGGATCATGGGGAAGATGCCGCCAAAGAGCTGGTTGTCGATCTGGATCCACTTGACCGCCAGGCTGACCGTCTGGTACAAGGGGGAATCGCTGTACCTGAGTTGGACATCTCGGAAGGTGATGTAGGCCAACTCCTTCGGCTGCGCATTGATGAGCGATATGCCGACGCCGGCCAACTTCAGCTGCGCACGGAACGTGACGCCCGTGTCCAGTGCCTTGGCCTCAAACACATCGCGGTTTTGCGCACCGGCATTTGACCGCTGCCTGTACAGGCTCTTTGACGGCTTGAAGTTGGACAATATCAGCGTCTGGGTCGGTCCGTCGGCAGTGACGTTGAGGTCGATGATCTTGGACTGCCCGTCGGGGCCGACCAGCTTCATGGGCATCAGGTTGCCAATCTCGGCGAGCTTGACATAACGCTCCTTGCCATACGCGCTGATACACACTTCCTTGCGCTTGGCGGCCGGGAAGTCCCAAGCATAAGGCATGATGCTCCGCGGCGGCAGCCGGTACCTGATTGGCCTCCACCCCGAGCGGTCCTCACCACCGTCCTCGTCCAGGTTGGGGTTGGCTTGGTAGAAGGTGAACTCGGTGTCGCTCTCATTCCGCATCGAGAAGGGCCAGTTCTTGGTCTCCATGCTGAGGTGCAGGAAGATGGTGGCATCCTCCATCAGGATCTCGACGCGGATGAGCTGCTGGCGCTGGCCCGCCCTTGTCACCTTGACGTGCGTGATGCCCAGGTCCGAGATGTTGAACGGCGCGGTCCACTGGTTGTTGACCCCAGGATAGCAGAGACACAGCTGCTTGACGGCGCCCCTTTGGAGGAAGTGCAGGGGCTGCAGCGCGCCGCTCTTGAGCGTCATGACCGAGGAAGAGCTGGGTTCGCGGATGTTGATCTCGTCGCCCACCTTGTTGTAGATGACGTATCTGGGCGCGAGGGTGACCGTTTTGACCATCTTGTACTTGCCATGGCCCGAGTCGACGGTGATGCCCAGATGGATCTCTGCGTTGCGCGTGGTCGAGTTGAGCACGACTTCTGTCGTGCTGCCGATAGCGTCGAAGCTCTGGGGCTTGCTCCACTCCGAGTCGGCAACCTTGAGCGATGCGCGGTTTCTCTGGTCGTCGCTGTTAAACGAGAACATCAACGGCTGCGCCTTGCGCCCGGCTCCGTCGGACGTGTCGCCAAGAAGCTGACCTGCTGCGGCCTTGGACTGCTGCATGAAGCCCTTGGAGCGAATGCTGAGATCCAGACCCGTCTTGTTCAGTATGATGTACGGGCTGTAGACGGTGACCTTGAACGCACCGCCGCTGTCGGGGATGCGGTAGTAATGCAGCCTGAGGTTCAGGCTGAGCCCGGCATCGTCTCTGCACGGCAGTTGGGTTTCCTTCCTAAAGTCCTCCGAGTTGCCCGAGTTGATGATGGCGAACTCGCTCGGCTTGAACGCTGTGTCCTGCATGTCGATGCTGAGAAGCAGGAGGTGCGACAGCTCGACGACATGGACGGGGCTGACGCCGCCTCTGCGCAGGAAGTTGGACCAGTCCTTCTTTGTGTTCTTGTCGTAGATCGTGTACTTGAAGTCGTACGGCAGCAGGTTCTCGAGCGTGACCGGGGCCGAGAGCTTGAGGCGCATGCATGGGTAGTTCTTTGTCACGGGATTGGCCTTGTCGTAGCTGGCCGACAGCTGGAAGTAAAAGGGATCGCCATGCTCGCCCTTGCAGACCATCGTCCTCGTGGGCCGCTTGAGCAGGTCTCTCCACCAGAGCGTGTCGTTGCTCCAGCCATAGCCAAACCCAGGGTCGGGCCGGACCAGGAGGCTCTTCAGATACACGGCCCCCACTGGAGCAGGCCGGGCCTCGCCGGGCGCAATCTTCTCGATCTTGAGCAGATGGCCCTCTTGGGCGTCGTACACTCCAAGCTCGACGGGGATGTCTGTCTCGTTCTCCACCAGAAGCGGGCTGCGCAGCGTGACATACTTGACATTGTCCGTCCCCAGCTTGACCTCCACCATGAGCTTGTGGAGCACATTGTCTGCCTTGGGCTTCAGAGCATAGAGGAACTCGCCCTCGCGGTTGAGTCGGATGTTCTTGACGCTGTCGAAGCCGCTTCCCTCCAGCTGGACGGCAACGTTGCTCGCGCCCGCGCTCTCTGCGAGCAGGTTCTCTCGCATCTTCTCCCAGTCCTCGAAGCTCCACGGCACCTCTTGGCCATCTTCAAGACGGAGACTCGTGGTTTCCTCGGTGCTTTGTCTCTTGGCAGAGACCACAACATCGAATCCCGTGTAATTGCGGATGCGGTATGGCGCTTCGGCTCCGCGCGGCTTGCCAAGCACATCCTGATCCTGGGTCAGGAAGGCGAAGGACTTGGAGGCAAGCGCGATAGTGGCCGTCGTGATGGTCACGTCAAAGTTGCGCTTCGAGGCGACGTCAACCGAGAGCAGCCCGCTGCCCTGCTCGCGAGCCACGCCAAAGCCAACCTGCCAAGGCTCGATCAGAGGCTCCCAGGCCGACTTGGCAAAGTTGTAAATGTTGGTGTACATGTCGATCGCCGCCTCCGCTTGAAGGTTCGTCGACCAGTTTTCCGCCCCGGCCGTGAACTTCTTGATGCTCATGTCGAGTATGGGCAATTCGTGCAGGTCGCCAATCAGCACCACGCGAATCCCATCAATCGTCGCAGTGAGCTCCTCGTGTCTCGGGGGAGCCTTGACAACATCGTGGGGCTGGGCCGGCCCTCCTCTCTGCGACCGACCGGTTTGCGTCGTTAGCGCGGTGACGCTCTTGGATGCCGCGGCCCGGGACTTGGAAGCCGCCATCGACGATGTTTTCCTGCCGGCCCCCGGCCTCTTGAGCTGCTTAGCCTTCTGATCCGAGGCCTTGGCCGCGGGCTCCTCGCTGTCGTTGCCAGACATCTCCGACGCTTTGCTAATGGTCTGCATGATGAGAAGGATATCCCGCAGAGACAAGCGGAGGATGAGCGGCTCGATATCGATATGTATGTTGGTCCTGGACGGCTGCGAGCTGTCCATCGACATCTGGACGGAGAAGTCGTCGATGATCCTCAGCCGCGTGTCGTCAAACCTGTCCATGCGGCACAAGAACATGCCGCACTCCGAGACCTGGAAAGTCAGCGCATGCTGCTGTGAGAGCAGGATCTGCTTGGTGCCCAGCACGATTGCTTCTGAGCTGGCACTGTGGGGGTTTGCCGTCAGAATAACCTGCGCATCGACGACATTGACCCGGTAAGCAATGCTCATCGTGGATTCCTCCTTCTTCGGCTCAGGCCGGTCCTTGCTGAGGCTGTCCCGAGCCGTGCTTTCCGACCTCCGCCCGGCGAACGAGACCTGCATGGAGTCTGCGTCGCTCATTTCCTCGGGGCTCTCGATCGGGCTCTTGTCCGATTGGGGCGGCTCCCTCACCTCGGTCGCAGCCGTGACAAAATGCTGGATGGCAAACAGGTAGTCGAGCGAGAACATGACACGAGGACTGTCAATGGCCACCATGGCGATGACGGCCCTGTCTTTCCCGCCCGCCATGCTGACACTGGCCATGAACTGCTGCACCTCCTGGTTGCTGCTTGTCATGATGCGGCGGAACTTGGTGGTTTCATGCTGGCGCGAGTCGTAGATGGTAAACGAGCGAATGACAAACTCTGCCTCGAGACTGCCATTCGAGTCCATGCGCGTCTTCAACCGGCTGGCATCAAGGCTGAACTTGGACAAACTGGCGGCGTCGAGGTCGCCGACAGGCTCGTCTTCCGGCGCATTAATCAGCTCCAGGCCGATCGTGCTGACGTTGAAGACCAAATCCAGTTTCGTCCAGGCCTCTGCAGTGGATCCGAGCTCGGGGCTCATGTCGATCGGCTGCTCGTCCTTGTTGCCACCGCCAAACCCCGACATGGTCCTAGCCCGCGCAAGTGTGGCATCGTCAACGTCACGCTCGGCAGCCTCGTCGGCATTTTGGTCCGGGTCGCCGGCAAAGGCTGCAGGGACAGAACGCGAGATGTCGAGGAGGGAGTTGAGCTGGTACTGCGTGATGCGCAGGTTGAAGTCCGTCATGCTGCCTTCGATCTCCAGATCCGGCCGCTTGACACCGTCTTTGTGCTCGGCATACGTGATGTTGAAGCCGAGGTCGACATGGTCGATGAGCTCGAGCTCCTCAGCTCGGTCGCCAGTGTAGTGGAAGTTGGATGTCAGTCGAATGTTGCGGATGCCGGCCGTCAGTTTCATGGCGATTTCCGACGTCTCGGAATCATCCAGCGGCGCGAACTTGTTCTGCGCGTAGATCTCTCCGAGGTATGCAGTGATCAGATTGCGTTTCGGTCTCTCCGGCACAACCGCCGCAGGGAACACCACGATGGGGGTCTTGATCACCACGTCAAACCTGATCTGGCTCTGGCTCTGCTGGAGCTGGTTCGCCTGGTTGGCAGCAGCCTGCCGCGCAGCATTGTAGATGGCTTGCATCTTGCCAAACTTGACAAGGAACTCGACAATCTTCCGGAAGGGCTCCTCGAGGAAGTTGACCTTGATCGACCCGGCCCGCAGATGTACCGACGAGTCATACCCCGGATACAGATCTGGATTTTCCGCGTCGAACGTCTCGTATCTGAAGTCGGCCAGCTCGTCTCCCTGGATGGTGACAAGCTGCCGTATGGCTGACTCTTCTGAGACGCCAAGGTTCACGTCGTCGACCAGATTGAGGTCGCCAAGCTTGGTCGAGACACGCATGGTCTTGCCGAGCAGGAAGACGCCAACATCCGCATGGTTGAAGGACAATGTGGCGAGGCGAATCCCATCGTTGTTCAGGATCAGCCGGATACTCTTGAGGTCAACCTTGACCCTGGTCGCTCCGCCTTCGTTCGGCCGCTCGACCGGGGAGGGAGGCACGACTTCAATGTCCGTTTCCGACTCGTCGTCTGCGACGGCTTTCTGGCGCGGTCGGTTACTGGTGTTCTCGCTATTGGTAAAGGTGACGAGGATGAAGTCAAGCAGCGTGAGCAGCGTCTTACGCGTCACGATGAGGTTGATGGTGGAGACGGCGACGTCGACGTTGGTCTCGACGCCCTCGTAGACGGGCATGAACTGGGGCGATTCCTTCTTGACTCTAACAAACTTGACATGCACAAGGTCTCTCTCCTGTTGCCGGTCTTCACTGTCCCCCGACGACACAATTGACTTGAACTCGGCAGGTGGGTTGTCGACGAAGTCGTCCACCGTTACCGACCCCAGCGACACCTCGGCCACCATGTCATACTGCCGGAGGTAGAACTCGAGATCAAATCGCTCCGCAACAAGCTCGACGAGCAGCTGGTCAGGTCGCTTCCTGTCCGGATCGGTGCGGTAAAGAGAGCCCTTGAGTTTGTCCACTGTAAATTTGAACTCGAAGCTGCGTTGCTTCATCTTCAACTGCTCGTCTGCCGAGCCGTCCTTAGCGTCCACAAACTGGTCGTCGTCGTCGTCGAGATCATCGTCGTTGAGTATAATGGCCTGTTGGTGCGTGGCGAAGGGAAGGAACGAAGAAGATTTCCTCCGATCGTGCTTCTTACGCGATCGAGTGGAGACATTGCTCACGGCCCGAGGCCGAGTCACTGGGCGACTCTCTTGAAGAGACGGAGGCTGGTCGTCACCAAGCTTGGGTATGGCCACGTCGATGATGCGCATGAGACTCTTGTACTTTGCGTCCGAAGCACTGGCGTGGAGCACGGGGAGGTGGCCCGAGACCTTCAGCTTGGTGAGGTTCGGTGCTTTGGGGAGGATTGACGTCTCCACGACAAAGTCGACATTGATCTCCTCAACGATGTGCATCATGAGCCTGTCGTCCTTCTTCACCAGCTGCTGCTTCGTCTCCTCGATTGATGGGCCTATCAAGACTTGCGTCGACGTGAGCTTGACAATAAACCGGTCATACATGAGCGATTCCAGCTGCTTGAGATCCTCGTCCGTGTACGCGTAGCTCTGCTTGGACTGGATTTCTTTCATGGTGTCCCGATCCACCAGCTCGCTGTTCACGCTGATGTGGCCGGCGTCGACGATGAGACAGGTCGACTTCTTGCTTGTGATGGTCTCCGGGATGATGATCAGAGGCGCTTGTAGATCCAACTTGGCGTTGATGGTCTTGTGCTCCTCGAGCGCAAACTCGAGACCGGCTCTTGTCTGCTCGCGCAACCCTTCCACCGTCGCCCCCGCCGTCTCCATGAGCGCAGTTACGGACTCCATGTGGCGCTCAGGCGGCCTGAAAAAGTCCACCACGCCGATCACGACGTTGGGGTTCCAGACGATTTCGAGCGGCCTGAGCTTGGCTGTCAGCGCAATGTCGCCTTGCCCATCCAACGGGTTCTGCTCCAGCTGGAAGTGGAAGAAGGCTTCTTCGCCGGCCTTCTCCAGCTCCACGATGGACATCCGCTTCGATTTCGCGGCGTCTGGGGCATCCTTCACCCGGACAATCTCCTTGAACAGACTGTCGGGCGTGGTGCCATCGTTCACACGCAGGCCGCCGAGGCTCAGGTCCGCCAGGAACGAATCAGGTCGTTTGAGGCCCTTGACCTTGAACACGTCGAAGTAGAGGCTGACCAAGTCTTTGCAGTCGCCGTGCGGGCTCTGCCTGAGCGTGAAGCTGCCCGTGCTCAGCGATGCTCCGAGTTGCATCTTGACCGTGTCTCGTGGGACATCGACCTCCGCCGCAAGTGCCGTCTTCTCGTCCCAGTCGATGACCTCGTAGAGCTCCTTCCGCTGTTCCTCCGTCATCTCGGTATTCTCCGTCTCGTCCTGCTTTTCTTGGTGCGGTTGCGGCTTGGAACCCCATGCCCACGCCAGCCATCCCTGCTGTTGCTGCTGTGGTTGAGCAGGGGGTCGGTTCTTGAGAGCCTCGGCATTCTCCTTCTTAAGTTGGTTGCGTGCCAGTGATCGCCAGAACCGAAGGTCTTCGTAGTCGAGTTTCCACTCCAGCTTGTTTAGCTCTTCGTTCTCCTGCGGCGACAGCGGCTGATTCTGTTTCTTCTTCTTGAAGAGCTCGATGTACCGTATCCTGTCGTCTCGGCGTTCCTTGAAGTACGCCCAGGACCACCTCCTGTTCCGATCATGGATTTTGCTCAGAACAGCATCGCCGGCGAACCTGAGCCATGCTCGAGGGTCTTCCTTTGGCGTGACCCCTTTGGGTTGGTACTTCTTGTACTCTTGGTGTCGGACGAAGTAGTGGAAGAGGTCTACCATCATGAGCGCGTCGCGGTATTGGTGGTCGTCCAGCACCAGGCCAATCTCGTCGAACAGGAGGTTGGCCTTGAACTTGGGCACCTTTGGGGCCCCTGTTTTGTCGAGCTCGATTTTCGCCTGGCCACTCACGGGCTTCAAGATGAATTGGTGGTCTCCAGCGATCTCGCTGTCTCCTCGGACAATCATGGACCTGAAGCTCTGCAGGACCTCGTCATGCGGAGTCATCTCTGTTCCCGGCGTCTGAGCCTCACGGCCGGGCCCCAAGAGCTTTGTATCCGTGTTCCAGTATACTGCCAGCGCTCCCAGAGTTGCCAGCTTGTGTGTTGTGTCACGCGAGTCTTGGAGGAAGGTGGGCTTCCACTCGCCGTCTGTGCTGACCGCGCTGAATTCCTCGAGGGTGATGCCCAGCGCGAAAGGGTGTCCGGGGGCCGAGATGGCGTCCTCGTACCGGACATGGATGTTCTTGACGGTGACCTGCAGGTTGTCGACAATCTTTGTGACGAGACTCTGGGTGAAACTCTGGCTCCGCTTCTGTTCCTCCTGGCTGAGACCTTCTTGTGATCTCTCCTTCAGCAACTCGGCCGAGTCGAGCTTCTCCATCTTCAACCTGTGTTTCCGCCGCTCCTCCTCTTCCTCGTTGTACTCGGCCTCTTCCTTCGGTGACGCGAGAAGGAAGACATCTTCGATGAAGATCTTGACGGGCGCGCCGCGGAGGTTCGACCATGGAATGACCAGTGTGAGCTGGCCGAGGTGGCCTTCGACGACGTTGATTGGGAGCTTGAGCTGGTCGAGGGCTTCTCGTCGGAGTTCGAGATCGCGGAGCTCGACGTCTCCTGACCAGATACCCACTTTGAGCTGTGCAGGGTCAAAGTTCTTGACATACATGCCCAAGAAGCGGTTCAACAGCCCCGCTACCAGGCCTTCCAACATTGTGCTTCGTGTGGTGCCGTAACCCGGGCGGGGTCAATCGGGATTCGGAATTCTATCGAGCGTGCTGTCGAGGCCTCATTTGAAGCTTCGGTCGCCGAGGGTTCGTTCTGGTAGAAGTGAGCTCGGGGACGTGTCGCGTCACTGAATCGCCTAGTGTAGGTCAATCGAGAGAATGACTAGGCTGGCAAGTGGCGTCATGCACTGCTGCGCCTCGATCCCTTCCTCTGCGGGGTGATATGCGAACCAAAAAGGCTGGTGAATATGCGTCTTGCCAGAAAATGCCAGAAAAGAGGCTCTAAACGAAGAGTAATATCAAAACCTGGCAAGTGCAAAAGTTCAAAGCCACAGTGAAGGAGCTGTCGGGTTCGTTAGGTTTTCCCTGTTGGAGCCCTTCGTGGCGCTGATGACGATGCGAGCCTGGTTGGGTGCCCGCTTCCCAAAAATCCGATTTCCGATCCGCTTGTTGTCGGCAGGAGCTTCGATCCAATAACCCCCAGTGGACAGGGGTACCTTTCAACGCGCCGCAAGGGTAAAACTTGGAATCAGTCACGAATGTAACAACACGAGTGCAGCCTCCAGCTATGCACGTACGTCTGGCATGTGCAAACTATTTTTTAAGTAGAAATTCGTAGTTATGGAACAGTTTCGTAGTGAAATAGCCGAAACCTCTGCTCTTAGTTATTTACCCCGGCACGAGCTAGCCGGGGGCCAAGGTCAACGGTCGCGGTGGCCGTTGGATTAAAAGCGAACCGAACATGTCAAAATCACAGTTTTTTTGTAGCTTCAAGTCGCACGGGGTAGCTTTCCTTTTGTACGCAATAGTCAGCTTTTGGTCAATTTGGTCTCTACTTCTAAGCCTCTTCTTATCCCTTCTCATCCAAACTGCTCGCCTGTATTTCGAAGTGTCGGTATTCGTTTTGATACCAATCGTAAATGATCTACTTCGTCGTATCCTGGGTTGCCCGTGTATTCAGGAATGGCGGGGACTTGACAGGAGGGGCTGGCCCAAGCTTCCCGAAGCTGCGCTAAAAACAGCCCAAGGACAAGAGATCATTACGTCACCGGGGAGAGCTCCTTCCACGAAGACGAGACGACGGGAGGGAGAACAAGCGGGGCACCCACAACAATGAAATATCAGGGAGCTTCCTGGTCCTGGTCAGGCTTTTGTTCATCCAGAATAAGCAGCTGCATGTTCTTCTTAGCTCCAGTCATTCTTTTATATCAGCCCTACGAGCCGAATTGATCAATTTTGTACGAGCTGTTTGAAGCTCAGGCGTTTGCAATGTTTCGGAGCACACGACCACTGCTGAGTTCAACTCAACGACTGGCATTCGCTGCCAGTCAAGCTCCCCGTGTTTCCCAAATGAGGGAGCCGTTGGCAATGTCGTTCTCAAGACCAATTCTGCCGTCCCAACAAGCAGCACTTCCAGGAAGGGTGCTGCTGTTACTGCGGTCAAAGTACTCAACGAAGCCACCCCTCCAACCTACCTCAAAGAAGCTCGAGGCCCATCCGGAGTCGGTAACAGCCGAGTCTACTACTCGCCCACTCTTCGAGCCAAGCCAAGCCCCTCCTCAAAAAGACGATGATGTGCTAAAGGGGCTCAAAGGAGATCTGGTACGTGCGCGCGACTATCAAAACTTCGGTGCTCGCAACATATCTGCTCACAACATATCTAACTTGCCGGCAGCATACATTCAAGGAAACCTTCGACCTCAAGTCCGTGCCGAGCGAATCATACGCTCTTGGACTCGCTGGCACTCTGCCGTACCTGGCCACTTCGCTCTCTAACGTTTATCTCTGCTGGGATCTAAATACACAATGGCCCAGCGAATCCCAGTTCCTCAACACCATCATGGTATCCCATGACACGGCTGCTCACTACCTGCAACTCATTGAGCCCGTCCAGGCCGGCTACGGCGCGGTCATCATCTCTTTCCTCGGCGCGATCCACTGGGGACTAGAGTACGCAGAAAAGACCAAGGTTCACGAGCGCACCCGGTTTAGGTACGCTATGGGCGTCGTCGCGCCGGCCGTGGCCTGGCCCACCATGCTGATGCCCATCGAATGGGCCCTCACTTCGCAATTCCTCGCCTTCACAATGCTCTACTTTGCAGACTCTCGCGCAACGTCGCGAGGGTGGACGCCACAGTGGTACGGGACCTACCGCTGGGTGCTGACCGCGATTGTGGGTGTTTCCATCTTTATTAGTCTCGTCGGTCGTGCCAAAGTCGGCGAGGCTCGGCCGCGGCTGACGTCGGCGGATCTGGAGAATACGCTGGGCAAGAACGCCAGCGCAGAACAGCCGTACCACAACTGGGCCAGGCTAGAGGAGGAGGAAAAGGCTAGGATCAAGAAGGAGAAGGAAGAGGAGGAAAAGAAAAAGAAGGCAGAGGAGAAGAAAAAGAAGGAGGCGGAAAAGAAGTTGGAGAAGGAGAAGGGAAAGAACAAGGCAAAGGAGGGCGGCGCCAAGAAGGACGACAAGTCCGAGGATGCAAAGAAGGAGAACAACAACAATGACAAGGAGGAGGACGACTCGGAACAGAGCAAGGACAAGGGGGGAAAGGATTAGAGAACATTCCTATCCAGGCCCTACTTAATGGGCTTCTTTGAGCTTCACATGATTCCTGTTGCGTGTGTTTGGTTGCTGATGTACATGATGCTTTGCCTGAACAGGCTGGTCCCATGGCCATGAGGATGCTATGAGGGATAAGGTTGTGGCTTATTTAATTTCAGGTTAACAATAGTTGACATCAGCGTTGCAAGCAATTGACATTGATACAACTGGTGGCTGGTCATCCATCGAACGTATAGGCCTTGTGATAAGATTTAGAGCCGACGGCTTTACCGGAGCAGACGGTGCTTGGCGCCGCTCGGCCCCCGGAACGGCCCTGTTCCTTTGCCCCACAGGATCTACCGTATTCTGAGGTACATACAGCAAACGTCACTTTGACCAAAACCAAAGATATTAGAAACATACTTAAAGCCTTAGACCCTGAGTTCCTGGCAGCTCGGAGCTCTCTCGACAAAAACAGGCACGAAGAAGCGAATCCCATGTCGTTCAACGACGAAACAAAAAAAACGAAGGGGTTAAAGGTCGGCAGTCCGAGATCTCCGCTTTTATATCCGTCTACTAGCGGTGCGTTAGTTATCCCGATCGCTACGTTGTCCTCCCGCTTCATCCCTGCAACCGCTCCAATACCTTATTTAGGCTTCCTCGTTCATGGTCGAATGTTACTTCCACGTTGCTTTCAACTGTAAAGGCAACGGGATTCGGGGCCCGTAGGCTTCGGGGCGGGCAATTGTACAGTGCGAAGGATCGTGGCTGTTCTCCAGTCTAGCTTTCATCCATGCCATTGACGGGTTTGCCTCCAATCGATCCAATAACAGTCGTGACGTCCATAGCAGGAATGTGTGTATACGTGCGCCGTATCAGATGATCAGATTAGATTATGTTCAACCCTTCATGTTAAGGCTACCTGCACGGCAGTAGAGCACCTAATTTAGCGGAGTGAGTCAACGGTCGCGTGCCCGTGTTCTGTCAGTTCGGATCACCCCGGATTGATCCCTTGTAATACTGGGTAATCGAACGGCTCGTCCGGGACCGAGCCGCGCCCGACGTCGATGCCTGTCATTCTTGATTTCCGGGACAGCACGCACGACATGTATCGAACCACACATTGCCGTCACATATACCACAGTACACCATCCGCACCAATACATAACAGGCATCACCCATCCTCTTCACAACCGTCGTTTAGACAACCTCGCCACGATTATTACGCACACTTCAACACACCCCATATACACACCAATACTTCCTCCTTTGCTTCTTCCCTCACATACTCTTCCTACCTACTCACATCTACGACACGTTGAAGAAAGAATGGCTCCTCTAAAAGTCCTAATCTCGGGCGCCGGCATCGCCGGACCGGCTCTCGCCTCCCTGTTGGTCCGCATCACCACCTTCCCGTGCACCATCGTTATCGTTGAACGCCATCCCTCCCTCCGCAGTTCCGGCCAGCAGATCGATTTACGGGGTCAAGGCGTAGACGCGATGCGCGCGATAGGCATCGAACCTCAAGTCCGTCGGGCGCATGTCAACGAGCCCGGCATGTCCTTTGTAAACCGCAGCGGTAAACAAATCGCTTTTTTGGCAGCCAACAAGACAGGCAAGGGTCGGCAGTCGTTCAGCTCAGAGTTCGAGATCATGCGCGGCGACCTCTGCCAGATCCTCTGCCAACTCACTGAATCCCACCCAAACGTTACTTACAAATTCGGCACCTCCGTCACCAGCCTCACCTTCCCCACAACCAACCCTGACAGCCCCGTATCCGTTCGGTTTAGCGACGGCACAGAAGATAGGTACGATCTGGTCGTTGGTGCGGACGGTGTGGGTTCCAAGATCAGACGGTTGATGAACACCCACGACAACCTCCCCAAGGACCCGTTTTATCCACTCGGGTTTTACATCGCCTTCTGGACGATCCCGCCCCGCCCCGACGACCCGCCCGCGGCGACCTGCTGTCATTTACCCGGCCGTCGGATGCTCATGACCAGAAGAGATAGGCCGGACTGTTTGCGGGTGTACTTCGGCGCAGTGGGCAACTACCCCGACCTCGACAGCGCGTTCCGCAGCGGTGACCTGCAGAGCATGAAAGAGCAGGTCGCCCGTCTGATGATCGCCACCAAAGACGACGAAGACGTTGCGCAAATGAGGCGGTTCCTCGACGGGTTGTTGCACTCACCGCTGGCAGACGACTTTTACGGGCAGGGTCTGGGCCAGATCAAGCGCGACAGCTGGTCATCTGGTCGCGTGGTGTTGTTGGGTGACGCGGGTTATTGCCCGAGCCCGGCATCCGGACTAGGCACGACGGTCGGGTTGGTCGGCGCTTGGGTGCTCGCCGGCGAGCTCGCCAAGGCCTGCTCAAAAGACCCGGAGAATCCGCGGGCCGGAGTAGCAGAGGCGCTGAGGCAGTACGAGACCACACTCGGACCGTTTGTGCACGAGGCGCAACAATTGTGGGTCGGGGCGTTCAAGGCTGCACTTCCGGAAACAAAATTCGGGATTGCGGCGCTGCACTGGATCCTATGGGGAATAACGACACTTAAAATCGATAAGCTTGCCATGTCGTTTAGTGACGACAAGCGGGGGACCTGGGATCTCCCCAAGTATCCGGAACTCAACTAGGATACCAAAAAAAGAAAAGGGAGGAGGGGGGAACGAAGAAGGGGAAAGGGTGTATTATTATATACCTATATATACTCACTACTCATTCGTGACTCGCGAGAATGCGCCTCTAGCATTGATGTAAAAATTGAAGCACTCTCGTGTGACAACACATGTCCATACTAACCAAGGTGTTTTATATCCCAAGACCTAACGTGTATTCTCGGAGAATCTTCGCTGTCTCCAAACGTCACCTCTTGAGCCACTCCGGGAAAGTCACTGACAAGCTCGTCGAGCCGCGCATTGGGATCTTAGGGCAACTCTGTTGTGGTACTCTGCTTCTCGCCTTTGTTTTCTTGTCTGGCCACCCTCTTTCTAAGCAGCAAAGGTCGTCTAGGTAACAGCCCAAGCAAAGTAAGTCACGACTTGGCTCTACCCTGGCGACGGCCGTCGAAAAATAAAAGAATATATCCTCCTCTTCGTGTTTCTGACATCTTGAGAGCCGGAGTGACGACACAGGACAGCGGCAGTTTCTTCCGTCTCTCTATATCCATAAGATGCGGTTTTATGGTGGTGTTATCAAGTTAGACATAGGCTTCCAGAGTCTTGGTACATCTCTTGCGGGGAAGGAACCTGTGTTTCGAAAGGGGACTTACCGCGGCGCAGTTGGGTCAAAGGCGAGTCAGGCCATGGCTACTTGTAGGCCCATCTTTTGCGCGGTGCCGGTGACCCCTCCACGGCCGCAGCCTGTTCCACGCCATTTACCCGTGGACAGGAGGACATCCCTCACGTACCTCCCCACAGTCACTGCTAATCCCTTTGGGCGTGAACAAGCGTCTTTCTTGGCACGACCCCACAATACAACCAGTCTACTTCTCAACCACCCTGGTCAGTGGCCTTTTTCCAACGCCACCAATTTAACACGTCTCGCGAGTATGGCGCGCCTACGCGTTACTGCAGGCAGAATGAAGGTATTTACATTCTAAATTCGACTGCGTGGATTGATTTAACAAAGCAATACAGATCAGCAAAGTCACTACAAGCCACTGGCGACACTGCCGTCAATATGGAACCGTTTGGCCAACTACTAACTACCCTCCATACAACTATTTGCCCAGCCAAATGGCCAACCTTAGTATGTATCACTTATACTACTGTTAGCACCTGTGCGAGAGAACCACCACTCAGATCCCGGCGGCCCCAGCAGTCTTTTCCTTTCCTCCATTGCGTTATCCAAAGGCCAATTTGCCATATCAGGACTAGCAACATAGATTGCCTTTATGGTGTCCGATTTAATCTCTGTGCACACAGCTCCATGCTTGTCATGCTGGTAGTCACGGAAGAAGACCCCTCGTTCAACCCCGTATAGGCCACCATGTCGCTGATCGTACATGTTTACCGCGTGCCCTGAATTGTCGTGTCTGGAATAAAGGGCAATTCCGACGTGGTCGTGGGTCGATGTGTGCTTTTCCTGCAGGTTCTGAAAGGCGGTTTTGGTCGCGTCGGGAAGAAAACATTGCCACTGGTACTTGCCTCCCGTCCTGTCGAGCAGCTCCTCAGCTTCTTCCAAAGTAAGGCCCTCGTCGGGCAAGGGTCCTCCAAAGATCTCTTGCCAGAGTTCGTCCACGTTCCTGTACGCATTCATGTGCGTGGTGGCGACGGACACGCAATTTTCATCCATGTCTGCTGGGTTAAGATTGGGATAAAATCTGTTAGAGGCATTGACGTTGTCAAATGCATCGAGATTATCGAATTTGGAGGTGGTGCGGGGAATAGAATCGCTTGATGCCTTCTTGGAACGTTTTCCTTTTCCTTCCTCTTTCGAGACTCGTTCTGTCGAGGGTTCGAGGCCGACATACTTGAGTCAGTATGATGGTTAAGTGCTCGAGGGCTTTAATTATCGAGGATTTTCTTAAGTTGTCAAGGGGCGAGTACGCTTCAGGAAAATGGCTGAACACCCTATATAGCTGGGTGTCGACTGGAAGGATCAGGCAGATATGCAGCTCTGCTCCGCAGCGGCAGGGATGTCGTCCTTCTCTCCTTCCAGGCTTCCACATTCTAGGTAGCACCACAGAAACCCTCATGGGCTTCACGCCCTACCGTGAACCCAGGGCTGAAGGCCATGCCCAGAAACCAAGAGAAACCAAACCCAGATTGATGATTATATCTGTGCGGAAAAACTCATCCGTTGTGGCCAACATCCCATCAATCTATGTAGGTATCTATATATTCGCTGATCGTAAGAGTCGGAGTGATGAGGAGGCGCTCTTAGGCAGAGCGGATTGTCAGGTACCTGCCCGAAGATTGTCCGGATGCCGCACCTTAGTTGTCGTCGAAGTACCGATTAGTCGAAGTGCTTGCCGACTTGCTTGATCGAGTGACTGATTCGATGGCCAAGAGCGCAGTCTTGAAGCTAGATGATAATCTCGGGGTCCTGGGGACGCAGCCACGACAAGATGGCGATGAGATCAGGGTACGCAGTCCCAAAAGAAATGACGAAAAAGACGAAGCCGAAGAGCGATTGATAGAGGCGATCAATAGAGACGACGACACGTAAAGCGCGCGGATCTTGTCCTTGTCACCATGTGGCAGAATGGATGGTACTGGCTTGATTGAAGGGAGGTTGTAGTAGGTTGTCTGGAGGAAATGAGACTGTCCCGTAGGGGCAGGGACATAGATACAGTTCAGTTCACGTAGTCCCTCGCTCCTATCACGTTCTACATTCTCCCACAGCCTCGCGATTCTAAGCAAGTTACTTTGGCTTGGCATTCATGTCTGTCTCCACCTGGTCTTAAGTTCTAGCTTACGAGTCATGTAGGTACGACACGTCAGTCACGAGACTGTCGACTGTAACATGAGATAACCCAACATCAACAACACGATGAAACCATCAAAAAATGTAGCTCGGAACTCGAACTGATGAATAGTCAAGTTCTCATTGCATCAAGTCAGGGCTTGGCCGGGGATTGAACCCGGGACCTCTCGCATGCGTGATGCTGTAAGGTGAACCCTAAGCGAGAATCATACCACTAGACCACCAAGCCTGTGATTGTTGTTTCCGGGTCCGGATCAAAACTCAAGCTGGCTCGGTGGTGAGGGTCGTAAGGACGAGCGCGTTGTGCGTCGTGGTTGTGGTGCCGTTGGCGGCTTTCCCGAGTTGACCCCACCCTTGAGTTCGAGTGCCTGGTCCGAAGGTGACGATAAGTATCGGAGTTTTCCTTCACATTTAGTAAACTTTAACTCTGCCGGATAGAGAGAAAGGATGACGGCGCTACACTTGGCAGGTGAGAGTTACCGAGAGAACGTGGGATGGGAGTCTATCTGCTGTCGGAACGAGTGGTATTTTGGCTGTGAAGCAACGCCATAGAAACGTGGGAAGTGAACAAGTTCGGCGGGTCCTACCTGCCGTCTGATAGTGGCCGTCTCCGCCTTATGAACCACGTTTCAAAGCTGCTCCGGGTAGAAAACTGAGCAAGAATCACCCGACAAGTGAGCAAGTGACCCGGGAAAGCATGTAGATGGAAGCTGCGAGCTGATGTTGGTGAAGGTTCGAGTGTTAACACCGTGCCTTCTGAATCCGGACCAATTGCCTCTAAATCTATGGCCATTGAGTATTAAGGCCGCTCGTATCCCAGCACTCGAAGGTTCCTCATTGCTCAACGTACTCCGATCAACATCACTCGTTTGTCTCAAAGCTGTTCCGATACCAACCAACCAACAAAGAACAAGTCATCATGCAGACTGCAATGAACTTTGGAGCAGTTATCCTTGCTCTCATCACTCTCTTTCTGAACCATGCTTATGCAGCTCCCTCTTCTATGCATCTGAACGTCGGCATTTCTCCCGGTGATTTCCCCCCCAACGGCATAATCTTCAACAAGACGGACTCGGTTCAGGATTGCGACACCCCGAGCTTCTGGAATCGCACCAGCAATGCCTCACCGACCGTGGCTGACTGCCAGCAGATCACGCAAAACATCGCGGGCGGCGGCACGTGGTATGTCTTGGGCATCGCGGGCCAGCGACAGCTGGTGCAGTACGGCACCTGCGCCTTCGGCGTGACGGTCTTCATCCCCCGGGGCGTTTTGTTGACAAAGATCGGCAATCAGGACATCATCAACCGGATCAACACGTCTATCGACAAGTTTGCCTCGAACGGCCTGGTCGGCGCCGAGGGTCTCATGGAATGCGAGGATATCCTCTCTGCCGACGGCTACCGGGACGATCCTGTCGACTGGGGTATCTATCACACTTAGATGAATGATGGGATGTTATGCGAATGAGACGGCTTCGGGCAGGTATCCCACTGGCAGAATCAGAGAGAAACAAATAGTTGTTTCGTAAGTTACACATGCGGACATGGGTTCAGTTGTGGGAGATAATTATGGGACAAAACAGTCCCTCGTCTGCTTTATTCTGCGATATCACTTACGGTGAAATTGAGCTTGGAGGATGGCGATACTGCTGGTAGTGTCATATTGTTTACAATGATTCTTACTATGAGTATGGAATGTTGCAAACTCCATAAGTAGTTATCCTCACAATCATAATTACCACGTTGCTGGCAACACACTGTAGTCTGTGCCATTCGCGTATCTTAATCAAGTGCAAGTCTAGTGCTTCTATCATATCCACAAATTAGTGATTGCAATTCTAATCATGGACGTGTCTCACGTCTTTACCCGTTGAATTTACGTAGTGTTTGGTGGTCTTTAGGGGCAGGGGGTCGGGTCCCAGATGAACGGGCAAACTTCGGCCCATGTTCGCCCGGACATTTGGTGCAACGTTGTGCACAACAGCGTCATTTGCTAAACATCATGCAGAACATCAACATCCAAGTATACATAAAACTAGTCGATCAATGCGAGTCGATCAATCTACATAGGCGATGCAAGAGATCTAGTATACGATCGAGACTCAAAACCAGGAAGTCGGACTTTTCCATGCAAAAAACGATGGTTCATGACCATGACCGACCGGGCGATATATGACGTCACTACGTCAGCTCCTTGTGTCCTGTGTTGCGACCGACTGACAGGCCCGTCCGAACCATGCAGGATAACCTAGATTTCTCTTCGCTAAAAAGCCACGCCAGCAGTGGACTGTGTCCGCGTGATATCTGCTAAAAACTGTGGCTCCGACTGTTACCAGCCGAAGTACACACCTGGTATATATCTTCACTAACTGGCGACCGCTATACTCGGTTGGTATTTTTTGGATTTCAAGCTGTAATGGACATTGCGTGGCTCTACATTAAAACTGTGGAGGACGGGAGAGCTTCGTCCTTGGAGCTGCTCCCACCTCGCTCGGTGGGAGGAAGGTGGGGTAAAAGAACCGAGCAGAAGGAGGTTTGAGCACCTGCCAAAGTTCCGATTTGATGGAGGGGCAGTCTGTGACTCAGCTGACGGCGTGTCATCGCGTTTGAGAAGCACATGCAAAATCGGAAAGAGACGGCCGACTGTTTTTACACCGAAATGCCATGCCTAGGATCATTGATTGGTTACTTACGAAGTAAGCTAGACATTTTGGTGATGGCCGTGCATTGGCATCGTATGAGGGGCGGTGGGCTTCGCGGGGTAGACCGTGATCCCACGCGGCGTTCGTTTGCCGGAACGTCAAGGTGGGGTGGTTGATTAACAATCTGACACCAAATTTGTGTGGAATAACGATAACTAATGGCTGGCTCTACTTTTTTTGTCAATCACTTTGAACGATTGACTCCGGCCGACAGGCTCGACCAATGGTCAGTCATGGACAAAAGCGATGGAAGAGGAACTGAGCAATGCTTGAATGGACTCCGGTCGGCAGCCAACGAGAAGAAAAGCGACGACAGCTTCGAAGGCATGAGCGCGAGTTGTCATATCGCTGCATTGTGATATTTGAGAACTCGGATTTCCCACCTGGGAAGGGAGCCCGGATTACGCGCATTGCACAAGCTCACGATACCCGTCGGTTGCAAATGCGGTATGCATGAAATTTGATCGCTTGCTCCCGCTTCCCTCATGCCTCCCGTCTGGGGAACTCCCCGGCCATCAGAAGGTTCTCACCTGTCTTTTTCACGCATGAACTCATTCGCCATGGGTTAGTATTAGTAGGATTCGATCATAGGATCGGTCTTGAAGCCTCAATTCCGGGGTCCAGACCCGTAACCACGATTCGCACATCCGCTTAGCTGTTTGGCTCATGACAGTCAGTGCGATGACCGAATAATCATGAACTTCAGGACACACACATCCCAAGTCACTTGAGTTGCATTCCCTTTTTGGTAACCTTACCACCCCAATCCATCTCTTTGGCTTGGTATCATCAGCCCGGCATTTGCAAGAAAGAACGAACAACCTCTTCGTTCGCTGGCTGACACTTGTGTACGGTCATGACTCATCCGCTAATTGAGGCTCAGCCCTATGGACGGCGTTGATGGTGACATGGATCACGATTAACGGAGCAACCTCGGACCGTTGGGGGAAGGACGGGCAACATCAGGATGGAAAGACACCAAAGAGCTAACTCGTAGATGGCAACAACGATCCTCAGATGTCAATGCTACCAGTCACCATGAACTCGGTTGCCTTGCGCATACGATTTATTGGTTCGTAACAGGAGCACATGTGGTGATTCTCACGTTAGATGCAGCCCGTCGCCAAATCCGCCAATGCCCGACGCCCCCGGCGGTCATTTCAGCTCTCCTCCCGTCGGCCGAATTAGGAAGACCATTGCGATACTGCGTACTTTATCGAGATCTAGAAGGGCTGTGGCACAGCGTCGTCGACATGGGCGGGCACATTGAACTTCTCGAACCGGGCAACAGACGAGAATAAGCCGATTCATCGGGTCTGCCGTTATCTGTCCTGTATTGTATATAGCTCTTGCCCATGCCATCGCATGGGCTCGTCGATAGTCTTGAGAACTTGTCCTGCCTCTATCTCGGTTGCCCTGTTGCACGCAATTGCGCGCTCACTAAAGTTGTGCGAACAATAATCCAGTCGCCACTTCTTCGTATCGAGCAATATTTTCATACAACATTGTTGTCAGCAAAGTTGAAAGGCCACAATCCCGTAGAGCAGTTTTGCCTGTAAACGAGAATGGGCTACTCCTGTATCCGAGGCTTGCACGATTGGCCTCGGTGCTGCGGAGCTCCTGCCGCAAGACCCCAATCACTTACAAGAGCACAACTACGCGTCGGAAAAGAATTTTGAGCCGCACGAAGAGAAACAGCGGACCGTTTCCCTGTCGTCATCGTCTCCAGCAACCCTGACACGGGCCCACGACAGCCACGACCTGCACGGCGATTTGCAGCCAGGATTTCCCAGCGGATCGACTCTTGTCAACTTCGCCGGCACTCGTCTCCAAAAGATCCCTGATTCTGGAGACACTTCCGCAGACCCTGATTTCCGCGATTCAGTCTGGAGTTTCGGAAGCCCTCCGCATCACGAATCACAGTTCTGAGTAACCAAAGGGCAAAGATCAGACTAAGGTACCAGAAAGCAGCAAGCCACAAGCCGCAGGAAAAGCCCATCTTTTCGGCCGGTCAACGATCTGCGCACTTTCACCCGTTGAGCCGTTCTCAGCCAACGGATTTCACCCCGAGCACTATCTATTTTCAGGAGCTTTCGCTACGGGTGGCGGCGAGTCGCCGGCCGCTTGGTCAATCAAACGCCGTTTGTGGAAAGTGTCAGTCCTGCTAGGTACCAAGTACATGTACATACATACATACATCCATCCACCTCACCACATCGTCATACACTGCAAACTTTCTCTGCTCGGCCTCCCCTGCCTTAAACCGGCGGACCCGGAGTCAGCACAAGTGAGCAGCTCATGTGCATTATATTTACATGCTCGAGCAGCAGATCGCATTTGTCTCGCACGAGAAAGCGACACCTGATTTCTTTGTAACCGACTTGTCAACTTTTAGCTGCAGGCAAATCTTACCTGTATCCTGTCATTTCACTGACCGAAACGCTGCCCGTCCGTGTTTTGAACCGGTCATTCCCCAACACGAAGCTTGGTATTTCCATTGCGGCGAACAATTGTGCCTTATTTGCTTGACCGAGCAGTCTCGTCCACCGCGGCGCAGACTTCCCTAAAATAACGATTTCAGTTGACAGCGCGGACACTAGCAGAAACGGCTAGAACATTTTCCGGACAGAGAACCCATTCCAACTCACGAGAAGCCTTGACTCCACCAGACGACACCGCGACAACACACTTACACACCATTACCCCGCGCTCTGCGACGCATTTGAGTTTACCAAAACTCTCCGACAAAGAGGCCTTCTGTACCCCGCGTTTTTGCGCCCGAACTGCAAGAGGCCTACGACGCGCCTGCATCAGCCAGCCATCCAATTTGAATTAAAGAGTCCCTGTTCGCAGCCTCCTGCCTCAGCTCGGGCAGCCTGCCTGCATGCCTGGCTGGCCTTGCATACGAACAGCTCAACAAGTCTGTTTGCCTACCAGCAACAGTTCCCTTTCGCGCGCGACCACCTGTCGGCCACTACTGCCTTGCTGCCTCAAGGTTGCTTGCTGGCCAAGCCAAGTCTCAAAGCCGTGTCACAGTCGATGATTCACTCAGTCAGGCCGGGACGCAAGCCAATTCACACAATAGCAAGGCTTTCCTATTGTTTAGGCCACCATAACCCTTACCGAAAGCAATCACTTTTGGATTTGGCTTTATTTAACGGTCTCCCCACCACATCACAACAACACAAAGAAGCCTTCCTTCATCCCTTTGCAATTTTTCAGCAAAGATAGCGGCATCCTTTGACATCCTTCAAAGCCAAGGAAGCTCCAAAGAAAGCTCCTTCGCATCCTTATGTCCCCTAAAACCTCAGGGTCCGTCAAACCAAATCCACACTCAGCCTCCGCCGACCGCACCTTCTCCAACAAGCAGCTGTTGAGTCAGAGACATCTTATCACGACAACGCAACAGACCGGGCACACTCCAAGAACACACAATCACACATCAGCCAAAATGTCTTCACCACAAACGTCACCCGCTGGTCGGACCGTGCAGCCTTACATGCTCGTCCCCAACCTCCACGTTCCTGACCCGACCCTCCGCGAGATCGATCTGGGCAACCATCCCTGGATGATGGCCACCGTCATTGAGGACGACGATCTTATGTTTGGCGGCAAGCCGCTGAGCGCCTGGTACGAGGAGGAGCGCAGAGCACAGAGCATCGCCAGCGAAGAGGAGGAGAGACGAGGACGCCCCCGCGAGCGTGTAAGAAGCGACATCCATCACCACCACCACGGAAAGTCGAGTCAAGAGAGTTGCCAGCAATGAGCCGCTTAGGATACTTGCATCCTCCGCCTCTTGCTGGAAACAGTCGGCAATCTGCACTCTGCTGACACAGCCGATCCAGGCTTGCGAGCAGACAGAGCCGCAGAGGATGCCGAATAACACTCGGCAGCCAATCGGAGCGATCGCGACAAGAAATGTCGAGTTGCACATGTTGGGGATTGGGGAACACTGCATTGTGCAACACTGATCGCCAGATTCCGCTGTTTCTGTTCAAATCGCAACCACCGACGAAATTTCACAACATCCGAGTTCGGCACTGCTCCAGGGCTCATGGTTGTCGGCCTAGACCTTGTGGTCGGTCGTGATCTAGGTGCGTCGGTCGGCGTCCGATCCGTTGTCGCCGTGTTTGCCCGACATCACAGAATTGATATTCCCCCACTTCTTTCGGGGACTAACATCTGTGGTGCTTACTACGAAGTTGGCGCCATCACATATTTTCATCTTACATTGCATTTACGGATAGACGGATACGGTATCTTTCGGCTGTTCCTCAACCGAGTTGGATCTAATTCTGGATTTTCCTTGCTCCTTCGTTTGTCAATGATACCAATTTGCATTTGGGTTTGGGTACGCCGGCCGCATGCCTACATGGCAGTTCATGGCCGGCTATCTGTTGTTTTGTGTGCTGCAAGATCGGACGCCGTCTTATCGTGGTGGTCCTGCATCTGGCATATGGTTCATGGTTGGGTAGATAGACGGGCCGGGAAGCAGTAGTAGTCAATATGAATGCCATTGCATATCAAGCATACGTGTTGCTTCTATTGCGCGATATGCGTTCCGGTTGCCCTAACATGCCGTGTGCAAAATTACGTAGCATAAGTACGTATCACATCTTCGCTCAACGTCCAACTTTGCACGTCTTGAAGCCTGATCTAAAGTCATATTGTGCGTGGTAGGATTGAGTTGCCGACAATGGGGTTCTCTCGCTGGACAGTATTTTATCGAGAAAAAAAAAAGTAAAAAGTAAAAAGAGTCTCCGTGCCTGATCGACTTTTGCTATGTAGATGTAGTAGATGCGCGTGTTCGACACCTGGGACGGCCCGCGCTGCCACGTCTGCCCCACGTGGCTCTCCTTATTCGTGCACGCATACAACAGTACCTACATGTAGGTATGTATGGTGCGTTGCGTTGTCTCCAATGCCGGGACTTCGGGCGGCAACATCGGGCGGCTACAGCTACCCGAAGACTACATACCTGTATTAACCTACATCTTCTTTAAGATACGGGCAAGCCGACTGGTTACAATCGTTTATAAATGCAATTTGCTGTCACGATGTCAACCATTGAATAGAAACTATCCTAGAAACTATCGTAGGTGTGTGGGTTCAAATTAGCTGCCCTCGTGGCATGCTCACGCCGTGATCCGTCAGTATCGTGTGCTCTATATATATATACATCCAGAGACCTAATGTCGAATCGTCTGTGATTGAAACATTGTCGAAGTAGGTAGGGTACCTTGGTCTAGTTAGTCTCCGGCGACTCCGATTGGTCTGTCTTTTCACTCGATGCTTAATTGGCTTTTCTGTTTTTCTCCCCATTCTCCTTAATTACTTACGTAAGTACCGGTTGGATGAGACAAATTGTATCATGAAATACCTTACCCATGTAATCCGAAGTGTAGTGCCCGGCATGGGTGGGTGCATCAGATTCAACGGGATATTCATATACCAGACTTGTTAATACGAAACTATCTAAGGTACATGTAGGTAGAATTTACGTTGTGACAGGCTCACCTTAAGGCAGATTGCCGTTAGGCGTATGTAACCAACAAGGTAGGTTGCCTCAACCGAGCTGCAAGCTCTGGCCCTCAGACTGCACCATATAGTTGTCACGTCGCACTTTATCCGGCTCACCGCGCAGTCTGCTCAGCGCAGTACCACTGCGCACGCCAGTGCCGTGACACCCTTCGGGAGAGCTTATTTATATGGAGATCCGGGCATTCTGCTGCTAACGCAGCAGTCCGGCCCGTCGATCACATACGACGTTGAACAATACTACTACTAGTACTACCAAGAGGTCCAGCATGGGTTTATAGGCCAATCCATTAAAGAGCGCCGTGAATGGGGTAATACGGCTAACCTCTTCGGGGGATTGATGGCTAGGTGGGGAAAGAGGAACGACGTGATACAGGCTGATAAATTATAATCCGCTAAAGCTTTTCGCATTGTCGCTAGGCTTACTCTCGCTCTCTGGCTACAAAGTGGCATCATATCATGCTGCGACATCGGAAGCGATGGACTCTACTTCTGCGAGAGTTCGCTTAAGGACGGAAGCGAGCTTCTCGTCGATGCCGTTGCCTCGACCTTCCTGTAAAAGCTCCTTCAACTTGGCCGCCCAGAGGCTCCACTTCTTTGCCGTCTCGGTTGCCGTAATCTGTGACGCCATGTGATTATAGATTGGGCGACCGTAAAGTAGGATATATTGCGCGGCGATAATGCGTAGGGAGTTCCGAACGGCCTCGGGGAGATTCCCTGTGTCCTCTTCGAGCGCGAACCTGATGTCGATCCAGGGTTTCAAGCAGCGTCTCTTATCGTTATCGCAGATACCGGCCCTGAGGCAACGGGCCAGAAAAGCACTGATGCTGACCCATTCGTTACAGCTGGTTTTCAAGTCCTTTGGGTCACCACTCGAGCTGCTACTCTCATAGTCATCGATCCTAAAGTCACGGTAGTGTACTGGAAAGAAGGCGAGAATAGACAGCGAATTAGATGCAAACCCCCCCCCCCACCAAGGACAGAGCGCGGCCTCTGGAAGGAGGACTCACCAAAATATATTCTCTTTAGCTCCCTCTCGACGTAGGCGAACCACTGATCATTAACGAACGCGATTTCCTTCTCGCACTGACTCGAGGTTAAACAAAGCTAAAAAAAAATGTAAAAAATTTAAAAAGAAAAGAAAAACTCACATTGTAAGAACGTCTAAAGGTCACCTCGGGCAGTTTACGCAGCTCGACCAGCACCTGCACGAGGGCTTCTTGGCGGTCATGCTCGTCGTCGTAGCTAATCAGCCGAGCCGTCTCGAATATCATCCCATAGAGCGACGGCAGGAACTCATTCATGCCTAGATTCCAACACCTTTCGAGCGGATCCGAGGGCACAAACTCTTCGTGGTAATACCGGTGGATTCTACGAGCCGCTTCCAGAGCTGCTGCCGCCATACCATCTCTTCCCTCTCGACACGCCGCGAATAGATCTAGCACGATTGGAGGAAATACAGGCACTCTTCCAAACTCGTCCGGCAGGTTCTCTTCGATTAGATACTCGGTCACGGGATCCAGAGAGGAGGCGTTGGAGTCCATGGCCCGTCGAGCTGGAAATGCGCGCGCGATGAAAAGAGGTGAAAAGAAAAAGAAGAGAGAAACCGATAATACGCGAGGTTTTGATTGAGGTGATTCTGATGATTTGCGCGCTGTGAGAGCTTGTTAATAAGTGAGGTGTGAAAAAGATGAAGAAAGTGATGGTGTTTAAATTGATGATCTGAATTGCGTGTGTGTCAAGTTGTTCTGTCTGAAGTCCTATCTGCAGTAACTCCTACAGCGAAGCTCATTTATATATTCCATAAAGAAGAATGAGCTTTCACCTTCTTACCTTGAAAGACCTTCTCTGTTCTCATTCACTGTGAAAGGTTTCTTTCACTCTCTTTATTATAGTCTATTCTTCATAGTTAGTGCCTTATCTCAGTACCTCAGACCACAAGTCGCCGATTGAGCGTGCTTCTTTTTGACAGGTGCAGCCGGCTGCGCCAGCTGCGCTAGCTTACACGATGTACCTTTTTACGCACGGCCTTTACAGGGGTGTTCCACCCAATCAGGGGACGAGAAGAACAATCGGCCACAGACTGTGTGACATGCGGCTTAGCCACCACAGCCACGCGTACCGCCTGTGGCGGTGCGAACTGCGCTCTCGCGTCCAAAACAATAGGCTGAGCTTCTGAGACTAGCCAAATCGTCCTGCCGACGGCCAGGATACTCCTTAGCTGTCATTTCCCAGTGGTCTTCGAATCTTCTGGCCGGACTTTAGGTAACGCATTTCCCAGTCTTGTAGAAAAATCGAGCAAAATCAGCCAGCGGCCGATAAATAGAGCCACAGTCGCCCTGAACTCGGCTTCTTTCCTTGTCTCTTCACCTCACACACACTCTCAAGCCCAGCCAACCTTCCCGGCGCGACCTCCCTCGACCTCCCTGTCTCCCAGACTATCCGAGGCGCCGAATACTGTCGTTCTGGATGAATACGCTCGCTTGCAATTGGATATCGCTAATTGGATGTGCGGCCGCGAGCGACCGTGATATCGAGGATGCTACTATTCAGTGCTGGGATATGCTTAGTAAGTATTACCACTTTTACCACTGTATTTCAACTATTTACACTTCTACGCCAGTTGACCATTTACACTTTTGATTTTGGTTGACTAACCTCAACTATTTTCACCTTTAAGGGCAGTGGGTCAAAATAGGTTGCGAGCTAACCCTAGACCTAATTACTCCCTCTCTTAGCCTGTCTTTTTTCTCTTCATCCTTTAAGCAACAGTCTTCTCCTTAAATAATTAAGTAAAATCACTATCAATTTCCTTACGAATAGCTTTAAACTTTCTTACTAATCCACGTTGTTTTATATACACTCACATTTACGGATGCCTCCGTTAACCTATTCACGGGCCTCCCCAGCGGACCGACCGCCTAACCAACCACCCAGACTTGGCTACGGAGTGGGTGGATGGATTTGTAACCCTGGGCCCGAGTGGGTTAAGGGGGCTTCGGCTTCATTAGGGCTTGCTCCTTATGCCCCCTTTTTCTTCCCCCCTTTCTTTACTCTTCCCTTTCATTACTCTTCCATTTCTATTCTTTCCCACGGCCTTAGAGATAGCAACTTCCTTATTCACATGCTCTACGTATTTACCCCTATTCTTACATAACATCTCTCCCCTATAAAGCACCCCACAGTATTCCTTTCAACGAATGGTCCCTTATCCTCACAACGGCCCATGGGAGATGGTGCCATGAGGGGCTATCACACCGTTTCACCAGGCGGGGGCTTTCCTCTCTAGTTCGGATCCTCTATACTCCGGATAAACCGACTCTCTTACCTTCTTGTGTCTCTGCTCGACCTTGCTAGCCACCTCGCTATCAATGCCTCGAGGCGGGAAGCTCTGGGCGCGGCGTAACTCCTTATCTAGGTATCGCTCCGCCTCCTGTCGCCCCTGACGATTGATCGGCTCTATTGGCGCCCCCACAAAGCCCTCCGTGTCTCCTTCAGGGTGGTCTACCACACTGACAACGATGTTCTGGCCGTTTGCTACGCGGGTGATGGCCCGCGTCGCTCCAGGGCTGTTTCGAGGTTTCGCATTGCTGGAGCCCATGACATTGGCCCGCTCGTTTGGGTGAGGTTCACGCATCATGCTAGCCCACGGGACGATCCGCTCGTCGTAACGGAAGTGGTGCAGTTCCCCTGACGTTGCGATGGGGAATAAATGTAAATCGCCCGGCCGTCCGTGAGCGCGACCCGGGCCCGTGACGAAGTCCTCGATGATTTTTTCCTCGTTATGATACCTATGCGGGTAACCTGATTTCTGTCGGGAATCCAGACCCAGAGCTTGGCGGATCTGTTGCTGCGCCAGGTTCATCGGGATAGGACCACGGGTCGTGTGGTATTGCTAGACATCACCAGACAGACTGTCAGCTAGTGGCCAGAACCCCAAACCCGTCGCCTTTCAGCGCACGTCGGTGATATTACGGTGGGCAAGCATGGAGTCGCTGCCCCGTTTTTTCTTCTCTCCTTCTTCTGGCTTGGTAGGGCAGAAAAGTGGAAGATGGAAGGAGGAAGAACATGGGTTGCGGTTGAATCTCACCAGCTGCTTTTCCAGCTGCTTTTCCATGTTGACCGAGTTTCGCCTCCGCGGCGCCGAATGTGTGTTGCCCATGCTTTAAGAGCTCGAGCTTCGAGCCAGGGTGCTTGGTCAGCATGGCCAAATATCTGCGCAGGCGTCCCTCTTACCGGGTTCCCCTAGCAGCACAGGAGGATGCGAGAGTAGTGCGCGAAGGAGGAGTAGGGCCTGCCCCGAGTTGAAAGATGTGATAATTATTATGCTCAAGTCACCAAACGCATATATGGCATTTAACGACGAGGCTCCCTTGACCGAGCTAGCTCAAACAACTACGGCTTCATGACTGGACGTGTCCAGGTCTCGCGGGCCCATCCATATATGTATACAGCATCTCCCGTTTGATTCCCTGACCCCAACTGGACCTGATAGATGAGATCGTACAGACTTGCTGCACGATGCCGCCATCGCTAGCTCCATTCGGTCGGACTGACCTGGAGGTGCTGTGTCGCGTCTCGGCGGCTAACAGGTTTTGGCCAGACACGCTGTATCCGCGACCCGCTAGGATTTCTCTTGTTACAAGTGCAGGGTAGGTATGGGTGTCCACACCGGTGCGCAAAATCCACTGCAGCAGCCAAGTGTGTGTGGGAACAAAGGCGATGTGGAAAAGTCTTTGACTGTAATGTCACAAAGAAAGTAGATAGAGTCTCGTAAGCGAGTGTGGGAACAAAGGCAATGTGGAGAAGTCTTTCACTATAACGTCACAAAGGAAGTAAATAGAGTCTCAGGGTCTCAGGGTCTCAGGGTCTCAGTGTCTCAGACCAGCTGTGGCGCTACAATTCTGTCATGTGCATACCTTTGAGCCACACGCCTTCCCGCACCCCCAACCAACAAATCAAAGGGCATACCGAATTGCAGGGTCAACTGGTCTGGGGTTATCTCAGCGAGCCCAGACTTCTATCGGCTTGGAGTGCGGCACGCCGCAGGCGTGCCGGCGTATGGGGCGTTAGTGCCGGCGCTGCCGGCTGGCCAGCATTGCTAATAAATGGCTGTGCGTATGTATTGGTGGGTCGAAATGGTGCTCCAAGGGATATAGCCGATTTTTTTTATTGAGACCTGATTGGTTGGAACCCCCCGTAAAGGCCGTGCGCAGAAAAGAGATATTATGAAAACTACACAGTAGCGCGCCTGGCTGCACCTTATCTCAGCACCTCTGACCATAATTCGTGCGCTTCTTAACGGGTGTGCCAGCTGCGCTGGCTTACACGATGTATCTTTTTACGCACGGCCTTTACTGTGTACAGGGGCGTTACAGCCAATCAGGTCTCGAGAAGATCAATCGGCGTAGCGCGGCGCAGGCACGCCGCAGGCATGCCACGTTCCAACCCGAAAGTCTGAAGCTCGCTGAGATAAGAAAGAATTGCCTGTGGCCACTCACCGCAAATGCTATATTTTGATCCCCTGATTGATCCATTATGACTCCCCCCCCCACACTCGTTAACCAATAGCATTTCCCCATTGCGCCAAGTGTATCCACAACTCTTCTCAGCAGCCACAAGCAGCCACGTCTAATTCCAGCCACGACCAGGTCAATTTTAAAGCTTCAAAGCAGCGCAGTGTAACTTGCGAAAAATGAAGCCCTTCGCATTCGAATAAAGATGCTTTATTAAGTTCATATTGAATCGGGGGAGTGCGACAACCCCAACGTGTGTGACTGAGCGCAGGTCGTGTGTGCCCAGTCTGTGATGTGTCCAGGTGCAGGTCCCGTGTAAAGTCGTCCTGCAGTGGGATGCGCTCTACACGAGAACGCAGGTTCTTGGTCCAAAACGCAACCAGAATGTGTGTGAACGGAGGTTCTCGCTGTCTGATCAGACGGCGAGCCGTAAAGAAAAGCAGATAAAACAAGTCGCAAGGTCACAAATGCCAATATCCACATGCCAATATCCAAGGTCCATATGAGAAACGGAAATCAAGACCGCTGGCCTTCTACATTGGATGTGGGCGTGGAAGCCCCTACTTATAGCCGTGTGGCCGGTAGTTAACTACAGTGCGAAAACTAAGACAGAAGAGAAAAAGGAGGGTAAAAGCCCAATCCCCAAGTCAATATAAATGGCAGAGCTCCAGTGCATATACTGCACTTTTTTGCATCGCGAAAAGAGGGCCACTTGCTTCACAACTCGTGGTCAAAGAGGACGTGTTTGGGGATCATAATGGATCAATCAGGGGATCAACATGTAGCGTTTGCGAGATTTGGCTGCCCCCCTGCCAGTGTGGTTGGCTTGGACCGACCTTCCGCTCAACCAGGGTCGCCGACCACGACTGAATACGGGTGCTAACGGCTAAATACAGGTGCAGACAGTCGAATACGGGTGCTAACAGCTGAAAATGCGGCTCTTCCACTCTATACCACTACTTACACATTGCCGGGTAAATGTGAGAATAGTTGACGAAATACGGCTTCAAAAGTGGAAATAAATATATGGAAGAAGGTTAACTACTTACACTCCACGTGGAAGAAGCGTGGGTTAAGAGCCAAACCTAATTCAGGTCTATATATGCCTAACTTAAGCGTCAAATCAGTCGCTAATTATCCAGCGCATCTAATTGACAATCATAATCTTTTTTACCTTCATTTTTCTATTTGCCGGCCTCTGTTTTACTATTTTTTTAAACCTGTTATTATTATTAGCTGCGTTATCGGGTTACCCCTATTCGGTGATACCGGTACCCGGCGGGCAAACAGTTTAACTGCCCCTAACCCGCCCGGCACCCCTAACCGGACCGGGAAAACCCGTTCCGATGTTATCAGTCCATCCATTTCCATCAGTCCGACCTTCCGGAGGGGGATTGGCCTGGAATCGCTTCAAAGATTGATTAGGGGAAAGTTGGCGGTTACACAAGTATGGACGTCAAGGCGTGGATTCGGTGTATGGACTTGCAACCCTGCTCGGATCAAATAACACATTGTGCAAAGCATAGGAGGGGACCTTCCACCTCCTTTCAAATTTATAGCCGATATCCCGACTGCCCTTAAGGAGGGGGGGTGGCAGGAGGGGTATACAGCGGCCTCGAGAACTCCCTCTGCGCCCTGATGGCCGCCTGTTCCTCCTTGTCTCTCCTCTGCCTGTTCTCCCGGGACATGTCCTCCCTCTCTGTAAGGTCAGGCGGTCTGACAAATACGGCCGAGCTCGGTCCGTCCTGTTCTTCCGACGGATCTCCTCCTCCTGCCAGGTCGATCAATCCGTCCGCCCCCCTCCTATGCGCCCGGTCCATGTCGTCCATGCCCCCCAGGCGTCGCACAAGCCGATCCTTCCATAATGCCCTCTTGATCTCCGCTACCAGGCCGCCCGGTATCTTTGCAAAGAAGGCCTTGTCCAAGCGTTTCTCGGCGAGCTCCAGGAGCTTTGAAGACGGGCAACCACCGTGCGCCCTGCCTCCGATCCTGCGGAGTCCCTGGTACAGCGTGCTCAAGACAGCCACCACCGGCTCCCTGACCATCTCTTTGTCTGCCGGATCTTGGGGAAAGGCTGGGAACTTTTCCGGTGTTGTTGCCAGAAACGTGGACAGCCTCGGAAGGAGGCAGAAGCAGTAGACGCGACAGTCGCAGCCCCGACCGACGTGCTCCCACTGCATCTTTGACCGTAGTGCACCCTGGAATATGTCCATGTCGCGCGTCAGGGCCTGCTGGATTGCCGTGGCGATGTACGCGGATATCTAGCGTCATTAGCACGCCATCTGTCATGCTGGTACCGGGGGGTTGGGGGGGAGCTGTATTACCTTGGGAGAGATAAACGAATCTTCCTCTGTGTCGAGGGGTACCCTGAACGGTATGCCCGAGCCCGCATAAAGGTGTCGCACCGAAACGCCACGGGACTCTCGGAGCAGGGGGAGCATGTTCCAAAACAGCCGGCACAGCTTGTCAAACGGCAGACCGGCGACTGTCAGGTGCATTTGATGGTGGGTGAGTTCGAAATGATCCCAGGCAGCAATCACAGGTTGCGTCGAGACGATGCAGTTTGCACTCCGTGGAAGTCCCTCGGCAATGATCCTCGTGGAGTGGTAGTTGCCCCGTCTGGCCACCCCAGTATTAATGCCCAGCCGCGCCTGGCCCTGCGCGTCACCGCCTACGGGGAGGTCGCTCCTGGGTCTCGTGTAGGTCACCAAGAACCTCTGCGCGGGCGCGTTGCGCAGCAGTTTGAGGCAGGTCCTTTTGCAGAGCCGGGCCATGCTGCCCTCAAGGTCCGTCGTCGTGTGGGTGAAGCGGGGAACGGACTTTGTCACCCTGAACTGGATCATGTCATCATCATCCCCCCCCGGATGTAATACTGTTTCGTCGGGGAGCAGTTGCGCAGCCCGAAGCTCGCCGTCCCATCCCTTGTTCGAGACGACGTTGCATTTGCATGTCCCTGGCAGACAGACGATCCTCAGCCCGCCGTCCGTGCAGTCGACAACCCGGCCGTTGCTGTGCTCGCCGTGCACCTCCGGGTACGCGACGTAGCGCCACCAGCTTTGCAGGCTGTGGACGGGCGCTTGGTCTCCTCCACTCGACAGAAAGAGGAAGCTCGTGTGGCGTTTTGCCAGCGAGCGAACCACCGCCGGATCCAGGAGATCCCAGATGTAGCGCCGATGCGTGACCCCGTGGACAAGTGTAAACAAGTTGCAGGCCAGCATGACGGTCTTGCCGCGATACCGTGCAAGAATGTCGTGAATTCTTCCCACGACCCCGCTCTGGCAGACATCCACGATGTCAACGTCGAGGTGGAGTTCCGTCTCGATGTAGCGCTTGATCCCCATAATCTCGCCGCGTGGCGTACCGCTGTTCACTACCAAAAGGAATTGGGAGGCAGGACGATGTTTGTAGGGAGGGGCCATGCGGATGACGACCCGCTGATGTAAGGGCCGCATCTGGACGCCGTGGCAGGAGCTCTGCAGCTCGAAATCGAGAGTCGCGCTCGAAAAAGGCGGGGCAGCTAAAGCCGGCAGGAGGCTGAGTTTCACCACCATGTGTGTGATCCCCCGCTGCTCGAACTGTTCTACGGAGTCACTCCACGGACCTGGAGCCGCGATTATTCGGTCGCAGTCCCAGTTGGTGTACTTTAGATTCCACTGCATGCCCTCGGAGGGGAGGGCTGATGAAGGCTCGAGGATCTGTGCAGCATGGTTAGCTATCTCAGCCTATCTGTGGTCTTGACAAACACCTGCGATTTTACTGGCCGTTAGGTGCTTACACGTAACATGAGCTTTCCTCCCTCGTTCTTTGTCAAGGAGGTCGGATACCTCGGGGCTGGGAATATGTACGGGGGCTGGGGCTGGGCATGTGTCGCGTCATGCGCATTGCCTTGATCCTCCCCGGACGACGGCAGTTCACGCGCAGCAGCACTCTCGTACGGCACATACGGGGGCAACGCTTCCCTCGGCGCATCATCCAGAGACCCGTAAGCGGGAGGATGTTCCCAAGGCCCGGTAGCGAAATCACTCATGTCTGCTGATGTCTCTGGTGTCTCTGATGCTGCTGGGGGCTCGTCTGAGGATGAAGATAGCACGTAAATGACGGACCAAAAGAGGACGACGAGGAGACCCTAGCAGACAAAACTAGACGCAGGAATTAGGTCCATGTTTCCGACGGCCATGGAGGAAAAGGTCTAAAATTTAAGGTAGGAAAACCAACCGCCCGTCAGCCCTAGTCATCCGACTGAGCGAAGCTGGACTCTGCCCTGATAGAGTCTAAAGACCATCTAGAACTACATGTGGCTTGAGCGAGTGTCCGGCGACCAACCAGGGCCGCCCATTTTGTGGTCTGCATCAGTCATCAGTGACAAGGCTGACTTGATGAGTTCATTAATAACTTAACAAGCCACTAGCGTTTTGTTAGTAGGAGGCTACTAGTTGCAGGACACTTACTAACGGCGTTGAGTGACACGTTGATGCGCCATGTGACCGACGAAGTGATGCTCACAAATACAGGTGATTTGTAAACTGTCCGCAAAGTACATGCACGTATCAGCAAGCTTGTTTGTGGTTTCCAGTTTGCTTAGCACTTGTAGTGTATATCGTACATTCTGCATTGCCAGGTGTCGTGTATTTTCCATGTATAATTCGCAGAGAGTGACTGTCATGGTCTTCCGCGCCGGTTCTCTCCCAGTAGCTTCTACATGTGCTAGCTCTAGTAACCGTTGAAGAAGCCACTTTGCATCGTGCATCGGGCGTCTGCTGTTCGAGGCTCTGGTCTCCGGCTCCGGTATCACCCCTCGCGGAACCCTAGATGTGATCCTTGGCGGGCACGACCGCGGAGCACGCATCTGCCACCGCCTTGCCGTCTCCCAGTCCACTTTGCTTCAACCCGCCGCCCTTCACGTCATCGGTGCCATTCTGATGGACATCGTCCCGACCAAGGTGCAGTGGGACCACGTCAGCAATCCCGCTGTCGCGCAGTCCTACTTCCACTGGCCGCTTCTCGCAAACGTGGATGTCGCCGTCAAGATGCTCAGGGCGTATGGAGGGGCCCGCTGGGTGAGGGATATGCACTTTCGCATCGGCGGCAACAGCGAAGAAGGGCTCCGGCGGCTTACGGCAGACGACGCGGTCGACGGCGTGTATGCGCCCCTGTTCGAGAAGGAGGAGGCGCTGTGGAGCAGCTGCGAGGATCACGCCGCGGACGCTAAACCCGAGTGCGACGAGCAGATGGAGGACCAGAAGCTCGGCCGCGAGATCGAGGTGCCCGTGATGGTCATGTTCTCGTAAGCTTGGTAGCAGAATCGACGTCGCGGAGGCATGGCGGGATTGGATCGCCCCCGGAGTGGCTTACACCTCGGTGCCCATCGGCGAGGGATACGGGCATTACCTCCCGGAAGAGGCCCCAACACATGTCGCGGAGAACATACTGGCGTTCCTGAAGCAGTACGCATGACACGATGCTTGTACCGTATTAATTATTATGGTGCATGTGCTCCGAAACACGCATATTATCTTGGGTATACCTATACATATGCACAATACACACAAAGAGACAGGAGATCGGCAACCAATCCTACCCTGCACAAGACAAGCCTTTGGCTTTGTGCAACGCCAGATGGCTTATATTTACTTTTCCAGGTCTGTTATTACTATGATGACTTCATTTGATGTCAGCAATGTCACACAAACACTGGACATCCTACAGCCGGTAGACTAATATACTCCGAAGATTCCAGCGCGTAACAGCTCATTTCCAGCTGCACAAATGCGTGCGGCGGCGGCGTATGCGGTTGGGTTACTTCGTATGTGAGTCCATAATACATGTCCGTCCCATCAACCCCGCAAGTGAGCGAAAATGGAAATGGACCGTGCAGGGTTGCAAAGCGGGGGCGAGCGCCGAGAGAAACCCCACCTCAACTGCCGGAGCCGGTGATGGATGCGTCGATCCTCGGGCGCGCGGGCCCCCCCCCACCGGGCTTCGCTGTGCAGTGGGACGTGGAGCAGCACTTCATTCACTTCACAATGGTGTGGGCTCATCTGCGCGCAAAGCCGACTGTTAGCCATCGTTGTACCGTCACAATGCAGTTGCACAGTCGCACTGCCACCTAATTACCTACCTACCTACCCTTATTAGACTCAAAAAGGAAGTGCGTGCTAAAGATGATTGTGATTATTATCACCACTTCCATACGGTACAGTGGTTGGTAACTGGTCTTATCGCGATAAGGGTGATTGATCATGAGACACCTAAATTTTGCACGGACACTTGCTCTGCTACGTACTTTGGTACTGTACCTAGACAAGCTAAGGTAGACTAGTTGCCGTCCCGGGTCGGGTTGATTCAGTGGATGTGGAAGGGAGGGGAGTTTGATGGCTGCAAGGTAAGAGAAAAAGCATGTGCAATACATACTGAGACTAATAAGACCTGCTGTCGCGTGCGTCCTGCTTTGTTTGCTCCTGTGAGTCACCTCAGATGCTGAACACAGCCGATAACGTTAAAAACCTGCCACTGTAAAGAAGGGTCGCGGTTATGGTCCGCCGAGTTGGTTTGCAGTGTGCGCGGGGAAGAAGAGCATTGCTGGGCTGTCGTTCGAGCATCCAACCCCGCGGACGAAATTCGTCGTGTTGAATGCCCATTGAATCGGCGCCTTCCGACCATCACAGTTTTTTTAATTTTTTAATTTTTTTTTTTCTCCGTCCCCCTCTGCTGATGAAGCTGCCCTGGGCTGTTCAATGCCGAGACACCCGCGATACACCGCCGAAATGACAGGAAATGACACCATGCATATTTCACATATATACGATGGTAAGATCATCATTAGTGTGAGATCTCGATTCGCGCCCATTGAAGCTATTCCCAGCAGTAACTCCCGATCGTTGTCCGGAATACCGTTATCGGCGCCGGATGCTCCCCCCCCCCCAAACTAAGAACATGATCAGCATCACGGGTAGCCAACCAACACCCCCATTTTTTTGACCATGATGCAAGTCTAAGACATTATCATCCGCCTATTATTCCCGTCTGATGGTGTGTTGCATCTCAATGTTACCCTACTTGAACCGTACATTTAGACCGCAACGAACCAGGGGTCGCTACAGTAAATACGCTTCACCACACGATGAACAGCTCTCACGCACTCAAGACAGCTCTCAGGTAGCATAACTCTCCCTAGTTGAAAGGGGCTATGTAGCTAGTCAACTCCAATAATGGACACAAAAATCCCGTTCAAGACTCGCCTACAAAACATTTCCCAAGCCCGAGCTCTATCCAGACTTTACCCACACATAACACCTCCCAGATCGCAACGCCTGATAGGGTTTTTCTTTACCGATGCGCAAGTCGGACCTCTGCCGCCTTAGTGTCATCTGCGGAAACATCAGGGGCGGCGTCTAAAGCGGCAACGGCAGCCTTGTCAGGGGTTGATGTAGGGGCTGCTGCATCTGCAGTCTGTCCACTCGCTGCCGCGGCTAAGGCCGCCTCCTTCTTGAGTCGCTTCTTCTCCTTCTCCTTTTCCTTCGCCGCCTTCTTGGCAGCCGCCTTCTCGGCTTCGAGCGCCTTCTGCTTCCGGATCTCCTCACCACCGAATGCCTCACGCCACTCGTCTATCCGGGACGCAGGGATCTGTGTGAAAAGGAGTTTCGGCTCGCCCAGGGTGTGGCCCGGTGCAATAGCATCCGCTGTCCACGTATCAGGGATTTGGAACTTCACAGGGACATTGAGCTGCTGGAGAATGGCTTCGGCGGTTGCGGGCATGAATGGTGAGATAAGGCTGGCCAGGAGGTGGATGTGGTTGAGCGCAAGGCCAACGACCGCAGCGCAGCGCTCCGGGTCTTCCTCAATAAGCTGGTTGCTGAGCTTGTTATCTTGCAGGAGCTTGTTGCCCTGCGACGAAATGCGAAGAGCAGTTTGCAAGCCTGCTCTTAGCTTGCAACCCTCCAAGCTCTCGTTGTAGACCTTCAGCTGTTCGTTGACCTCCTCCTTGTGCTTCTCGACGACCTTCTCCGAGTCGGCGTATTTGCTGTAGTCGGGAACCTTGCCTTCCATCTTCGCCTGGCAGAACTTGACGACTCTCTGGCATAGGTTACCCACGTTCTTCAAGAGATCATTGTTGTTTGCGTCAATAAACTCTCTTTAGTCGCGAGTTAGTTTCCCCTTGTCAAAAAAAAAAAAAAAAAGGGGGGGGGGGCGCTAACGTACTGCCACTTGAACTCCGAGTCGCTTGATTCCGGGCGCCTCGACAGCAGATAATACCTCCAGACGTCGGGATCAACGCCAGTTTCCTTCGCAGTGTTACCAAAAACGCCGACACCCTTCGACTTGCTGAACTTTCCGCCCTCGTAGTTCAGGTACTCGGTGATGGACAAATGGTTGACCTTTGTCCAGGTGTCTTTGGTGCCGAGTTGGGATGCCGGGAAGATGATGGTGTGGAACGGAACGTTGTCCTTGCCCATGAACTGGTACAGCGACACATCGTCTGGGTTTCTCCACCATTGCTCCCATTTCTTGCCAGCCAGATCCTCCCTGTCGGTATAATTCTTGGTAATTGATACGTAGCCGATGCAGGCGTCGAACCAGACATAGAAGACCTTCTCTGCGTAGTCCTTGTCGTTCATGCCATCGAGCCCTTTCGGAACTGTTTTGCGTATATAATTAGCAAAAGGGCCAAGTTGGGGGGTAAATGCTGCATAACAAGGCCAGATAGCAGCATATAAAGAAGCACATACTCGGCACACCCCATCGCAAATCTCTCGTGATGCAACGCGGCTTCAGCCCCTTGTCAATCCAGGACTGGGTGATTGCGGTGCAGTTGGAGCTCCAGCCCTCGTTGACCGACTTGAACCATTCTACGATCGAATCTGAAAGCACATCGAGGCGCAGGTAAAGCTGTTTTGTCTTTCGCCTTTCCGGTGACGCTCCGTCGAGCGCACAGCGGGGGTTTATAAGCCAGCCAGTGGCAGTCGAATCGAGACCCGTGAGAGATCCGTCGGGTTTCCGCTCCGGTTCCAGGGGGTCGAGAAGGCTGCCACAGGCATCGCACTATGCGAGAAGATTGTTAGACTCCGAGACACTAGGAGAGAGGGCAGATCAAACAACGGTCAGGGGCAGCAGGTACCTGGTCTCCACGGGCGCCCAGATCATGGCACAAGCTGCATTCTCCCTCGACGAAGCGATCAGCCAGGAACGATTTGTGGGTCGGGCAGTACGGCTGTGTCGATTCCCGTTCCTCGATCAACCCGTTGTCCCATAGCCTGGCAAAGATTGACTGGACAATCTCGGTTTGCTGGGATGTAGGCGTCCGGCCGAAGATATCGAACTCGATTCTGAACCTGCCCCGCAGTTAGCAGATGCACATTTCCCGCAGGAACAGGCCGGGGCCTGCGAGAGCTCGCTGCCCCAAAAGCAGAAGCGCATACCAGTCGTAGATCTCCTTGTGAATCGCATGATATTTTGCGCACAGGTCGGAAGGGCTCAGGCCCTCCTTGAGTGCCTTGATCTCGGTCGCAGTACCATATTCGTCCGACCCGCAGATATACAGTGTTTTGAGCCCTCGTGCTCTGCAGAAGCGGGCGAAGACGTCGGCAGACTATACAAACGACCCCAATTAGCATCTTTGGTGGACTTGTCTCGTGGAAGCATATATCATGGCTATCGCTGACCCTCCCCTCGAGCTAGGGTTGAGGTTAACTAGGCACATACCAGAACGCTACCGATAATGTTGCCAAGATGCGGCACGTTGTTCACATACGGCAAGGCACTGGTAATTAGAATGTTCTTCTTGCCCGGTTCAGGCAGAATTAGCTCGGAAGTAGACCCCATGATCACGTCAAGTCTGCTGCAGTCTGGTCTGTCGTGTTGAGGTCGTCTGCAACACAAAGAGCAAGAGGGGCAGCTACAGTTTTGTTTGCGATGCCCCGCATTCAGTGAGTCAAGGGCGCACTGAGTCAATGGCGCGACAGGGCGGTGTACGACGGCATTTCCCTGCGCAGGAGCTGTTTGTCAATTTGTGTCTTGGGGGGCCACAGTCAATTTACAACAGAGGGCAGTTTGTCAACGGAAACGACCTTTTAAATGCACAAAGAAACCTGGAATAGGGGGAGAAAGTAGAAGTTAGTTTTCATAACAAGTCTACTTGAGCTGCAAGTAGAAACTGTGTTGTCAAGCTGCCATAGCAAGTAGTTCTTCACCCCCGTTGTTACTGTACAGAGCTAACGAACAAGCCAGGGCAGGAGTGTAACTGCAGGGATGACCCACCGCTTCTGGGCACGTGCTTGGGTCTGGTTGCTGAACCCGATGCTGGCAGCTGAGCGAGCTCCATCTCCACACCGGGACTGACAAAGTAGTTGAAGCGCGTCTATCTTGCAGATGAGAGCGCATATGTATGTCAATATGGCCCACTTCTTACTCCTTTTCTTTCCGCGAGGTGATGCATGTATACAAGTGTCCCGCATGAGCATCATCGAATCCCTGGGGCCAAGTTGCCAAGTGATCATCCTCACGCTTTCACGAGTAGCTCAGTAGACGGCGGGGCTGTAGATGCTCTGCGTGTGTGACTATGACTCAGATAGAAAGACCGCGTCTATTCTTTCCTTCAAGACGCTTCCACCTTTGAATTGCCTCCCGCCGTTAGAAATATTGGTACTCCGTATCGCAATTAGGTCTTTGCGGCAGCATTAGGTACTACCCGCACGGGTACCCTCTCGCCTAGCATTATGAGGGACTCATCTGCTCCGTAGCGTCTACGCCACAGGCCTCGACAATCCAAACTTAATAAAGCCGATGGATCGTCTCGTAGCACAAACGTGTCATCACTTAACGGTATATCCGGGTTTCCGACGAGAACAGCTATCCTCGGGAGCGTTGTACGAGTCGTAATCGAGAACCCGGCCGTAACCTCACAGGCGCGGTGACACGTGCTGCAAGACTTGACTACTCGTATTTTACGGTAGATAACAGGATCATGTCAAACCTGCAGCCGTAGAGTACCTTGCCGATGTATGTCCGCACACGTGAAGACACATGCAATGATCGTCTCGCGGGGGGCATATCAAGGTGGTGGGTGGTGCGGGGTCGGAGATGGGAACACCACAATCTTGATTTCCATCAGGCGAGATTTGTGTGTGTGTGTGTGTGCCTCGCTGTCCAGACCACCCACGGATGGCTGCCCATCAGGAATGCGATGAGATCATGGGGATAACGCCAGATCACATCCCGATATACAGCAATGGGCTGGCATCCGGCCCTTTCACGGCCAAGAAAAAGCCTGCGCGCCGTCTGCAGATCTAGCGGTGTACCGCAAGAGCTGGATCACCCAGCTTGAATAGAAGCCCGTATCTGCACTGAGTCGGCTGCTGCCCAATGGCCACAACAGCCCGAGCAAGATTTTGGAGCAGTGCGTCCCGGTGAATGCCGCGGCGAAAGATGTGCATCACAATACCATCTTGCTTTTTCTGTACAGTACGGATCAGGGAACAATGGGGCGCATCGGCAGTGTGGTATGAGTGGAAACCTGCATGCATGCTTGCATGTCAACAGCTCACGCGAGTAAGCGACCACGACACCAAACGAGGCCCGGAACGGGGCGGTCTTCGCTGTGGAGGTTTTGATGTTGTCACCTTTTGTTTTCTCGCGTCGTTGGTTTGTCCGATATTGAGACCATGGCAGGGGGGCCAAGTCAGGAAGTTGAAGCTAAGTTATTAGAGTTGCCAGGGCTGAACTCTGAATGCCGGAGCCAAAACATATAAGTGCCGTTGCCCTTGAACGTCCGGTCTTTGTTCGGACATAGGTTTTTTCCCACTCATACCATAAATTAACTTCGATGCCCGCCATAAATCTCAAGCCCAAGAAATCTTCCTACGCAAGCTATCTTTGCTTCACTTGCAACAACATACTAGAGTACACAGTCAACATGTCAACTTTCCCAATGCCGCCCACTACCACAAGTCCCCACCCCAGTACCAATTTTCGGCGGGGCTCGCACGCATCGACGTCATCCCTTAGCGACGATGAGGATGCAATTACAGCATGCCCGCTCAAGAAGCCATCATTGAACCAGCGCCAACACACCAACGTTTCCGCTACAGCAAACGGCCAACATGAGTCTTCGCAACAACATTCCCGACCGCATTCCCAGAGATCAAATTCATGGCGCACCAGCATCTCCCACTTTGACCCGCCAGACAGCGAGGGTGATGGCTGCAACTACGAAGAGATCCCGACTGAGCTGCTCTGGCGCCGCATGTTGACCATTCAGCGCATGTTTGGTTGTTACAATTCCGCCCGCATGCGTGCTGCGCTCGAGGCGGGCGCCGAGAACTTTGTTCGTGAGTACCCTTAGCTGCCCTTATTTCCGAATTCGGCATTTCCTTTTGTCTCCCTTTGCCCGTCCGTCCATCGGTCCGCCTCACAAGATCTACAAAAGAAGCAACAATCTGTCAAAATAACACCGAAATTACAACATCACTAACACACGACCTAGCTTCACGAACTTGCCTAGACCTCCTCAACGATAGCATCGACCATCTGCCCGAGGAAGCTAAGCGGCAGCTGGAAGAGTTTCTTGGCCAGGAGGCCACCGGCACGAAAAAGAGGAAGAGCTGGCGGCAGCGCTTGCTGTATGCGCCTACCTTGAACTAGTGGCTGACCTGCAGCAGGGGGGCGTTCTGCGGTCAACATTTTTACTGATGCACGGCAGCACGATATCTCGAGCTGAAATCTCGTGGGCGTACGTGGCGACCAATATTTCTCTTATCGTTTTGTCTCTCAAAATCTCAGCTGTACGACTGGTTATGGATGGCGTTCAGTGTTGGTGCTTTCTTTTGCCCTGTCTTACATACCCCGCGGCTGAGGTGGCAGGGTGGCTCTGGAACCGGCGTTTATGGCAATCTCACAAGGGGCGTTCTCGATGTTTAGCACTGACATTTCACGCAATGCCCATCATACAGAATGGACATTAATACCCTATTTCCTCGCTAGAATGAGGATATTTTAGAAATAATATCAAATACTAAATTTACTTTGAAAGGGCATCAGTGACCAACCGAAAGATGGTGGGGTGATACTTCCCCGCCTCGCCTCCCCCGCAATCCATGTTCAACAAATACCTGGGCAGTAGTTATCCGTAGTTGTACATTCCTGATGTGAGGCTAGTCGCTACCCAACTGTTGGAGACAGGGCGCATGCTTTTCATGGACTGGGCTGGACTTGCCCGGCCAAACACGGCAAGCCAGCACAGGATTCAGGTCGCCTCATTTTCACATGGTGAAATATCCCAATTCATGCGTACATACCATTACGTACGCTATGTGAGTTGGCCGAGGTGGCAGGCAAGCACACCCTGGGCTCAGCAGTCTTACCCTGACAATATCACGGCCGACGCAAAACGAGGCGGCTGCAAGCGGTCAATCAAACTTTCACCTTGTGTGGTAATGTAGTGGTTACGCGAGGTTTTATGTTTTCAGAGCAGAAGCAAGGTAAGACAGGAAACGCGCCCTTGGCCAGGGACGATGCGCATCCTTCCACCGGCGCTGCCCGCTCCGCCTGGCGCCGAGCCAGACCAGTGCACCAGCACTTCCGCCATCCGGGAGCTGCAGCTGACCGGATATTACACGACACCAAGCATTCATTGCCAAGCCGATCCAGCGTGACATCACTGAACATTCGAGATCAGCTCACCAGTTCAGCAGGCCAAAAAAAAAAAAAAAAAAAAACCTAAGTTTCTGTAGAGCAGTTGTACTGGCCGTGGCTGCCATTGCTGTTGTGTTTAACAGTTCCCAAGTGTGTGTGTGTGTGTGAAACGAGATCGTACCGCCCTTCATGCAGCTGCCCGCGGCCGTGCCTCCTCCACGCAGGCGATTGCAGGCTCCAGTTGCCATTTTCTCGGGACGGTCCCCATTGGCACACGAGAAACAGCACCAACTTACACGTGTATGTAAACCATCTATCTCAGACGAAAGAGGAGCCGGGCTGGTTCTGCGTGATTCTCGCGCGGGTTCCTAAGTGGTGTCGAGTAGCTAGGGATGCCGTGACACGAAGGACATGACATGGTCTGTAGGCCGTTAACCCTTGACGACTTTCAACAATAAATGGCGCCCGGCTAGCTCAATCGGTAGAGCGTGAGACTCTTATACGGGTTCCGTCATCTCAAGGTTGTGGGTTCGACCCCCACGTCGGGCTCAATTCCCGGCGATTTGAAGCGCCTTTAATTTTTGGTCTTTTACCCCCCTCGTCCTCAAGTCATTCACACTTGTTGTCTTGGCCCTTTTTGCCTGTCTCCTAACGATCTCTGTTTAGTGGTGTTTTCCTAGACATTACCTACAAGAGTCTGTCACCGGAACGTAACATACGTATCCTCCCTTGCTCTACAGGTACCTACCTATTACATGATAAGGACTACACCGACTCTCATCTTCGAGTCCGTACCTGATTGATCCAGAACAAATTATTCTGTTGCTAAGCGAAGAAACACTCAAAATGGATATTCTAGGGTCTGCATCTGCCAATGCGAGAAAAAAATGAAAAGAAAAATGATGATATTCATATCGGTCTGTACACGCATCGACCACTAGTAGCTCTGCGACATGGATATCATGCGTCCCCTTTCCAACTCTCTATCCGTCCTCCTGGAACCTGCCTGCTGCCTCTACGCTTCCAGAGTGAACTTCTCCCCAACCAACTCCTCGCTCAACTTCCACAGCCTCTCCGCGGCCACTGGGTCATTTGCATGCGCGTAGGGGTCCGTAAACTGACAGTCTGACAGATACAGCCCTTTGACTTCTATACCGTTATCAGCACTCTCCCTCGCGTTTCCTTTTCATGTATGATGATGCTTACCATTGAGTGCCGGGTCGAGAGCGGCAACCAACGTAGTGGAACACCCCTCGTCGACAGTCTTCCAGTACAGCCCGGTCTTGTAAAACTGCGCTGTCAACTCTGCGTCTTGGTCTCTACTCAGCTCCGTCTCGATGGCTTTATTAATATATGTATTTTATTAGCATCCCCCCCCCACCTCAAAAAAAAAAAAAAAAAAAAGCCCTTCGGCACCACACTTGATCCAATATGATACGGCTAACACACCGTTGTGAAAAAAAAACCCGAGTTGGCTGTGACTTACTTCCAGGATGAATGACATAAGGCGTGATCCCCAGTCTTGGTAGGTGTTTCTGCAAGTACAGCGTAAACAGGATATTGGCCGTCTTGGATTGGCAGTAGGTGATGATGCCGTTGTATCCGTCCGTCGTGAAGTTCCCAAACGCTCCCGGCAACGGCTTGAAGTGGTCTTCCTCAGGCGGCACCTCTGTCTTCCCTTCGAAGTTGTAGTCGCTGAACCGGATCGGCGACAGGCGGTGGCCGCCGCTGCTGACTGTCACCACCCTCGTCGCCCCCCCGCCGGCGGGGAGAGGAGACCGCCCCGCGGCGTTGCGCAAGAGGGGGAGCAAGAGGTTGGTGAACAAGAACGGGCCGATGTGGTTGGTGCCAAACTGCATCTCTATCCCCTCGGGGGTCTGCTGGCGGGATGTGACGACCAGACCGGCGTTGTTGACTAATATGTCAAGCCTGTCGGTGAGCCTCTCGACCTCCTTGACCGCCTCGCGGATTTTCTGCTGGGACCCGAGGTCCAGCGAGACAATCTCCACGCGGGCGTCGGGGTGTTTAGAGCGGATCTGTTTCGTGACCTCTTCCACCTTTGACCGTGTCCGGGACGCGAGGATGAGGAGGCCGGGCTGCTGTGAGGCAAACGCCAAAGCGGTTGTCGCGCCTATACCCCTGGGGCTGACACCGGTGATCAGGACTTGAAATTTGAATAATTTACTACTTGTCAGTCTCGTGACTGGGGTTGTTGTGATATTGAGGATGAGAGGGGTGAAACGAACTCGTCCTCCCGCGTATGTGATCACCAAACACCTCGGCCACTTCGGACCCGGGCGTCTTCTCGCCGAACTCTGCATGGGAAGTCATCTTTTTTTTTTTTTGTTCAGGTGTTGGTTGTGGGTTAGGTTTCTGACTAACCGGGATGACGTCGTTCTGTACTAGATGTCCCCCCCTCGTAACAGAGGGTTCAGAACTTATTTATCTGCGCATCTTTCATCCTTACCTCGCCCATAATTCTGCCGACAGTTAGGGGTAGTCCCCTCAGTCCGCTCAGACAAAACCCATCGAGGCGGCAGTTTGGCAATCTCCAATCGCTATGCGAACCGAATTAGCCAGGGACAGGTCACAGAACCCCGAGCCGCCCTACCCCGCAGCAGTTCCACACACAGTTTGAAGAAGCCTCGTGAACACAGCTATCGCGGGCAACGTTGCCCGGGTTTGTGAGGATTTACCCCACTGTTTCCCGGTCGGACTATTGTCTGGATACCGGCAGTTTGGCAGGTGCGTTACCGCCGACATAATTACATCCTCGCTGAGTATTCGATGAGCAGATGCAACACCGCTGAGCTTGGCATCGGAGTTCGGATCCATATTAGCAGCTAGGGATATGTTGTGAGCATGTTGGAAAGTGCACCTTGATGCCCAAGCGAAACCACGTCTTATTCGTCGCCGCAGGTGATGGAGAGACAGAGTGTGTCCGGAGACAAAGTGACAAAGTACAGCTGGATCACTAAGATGGGTCGTGTAACCCAAGCAGGAATATGAGATCTAGAGATTGATGCAAGATTAGGTGGGGGTAATTTGCTAATCGACCGGAAATAGATATCGTTAGCTCTGTGTTTAAACATTGTGGTTTTGGTCATCACGTTTGTTTGTTGACTGGCATTGGCCCCTGCCTCCGGGCATGACATGCGCTCCTTGATGGACTGGACTATGTGATAGGAGATGTGACAGCTATGACGATGAATTATAATTGAGTCTCGGTCGTAGCACGTACTGAATAGTCTCTTCAGACCCCGTTACGTGGTTCGGAGTAAGGTGTCATGCTTCGCCGAGCGTGATCCGTGATCGCTCGTTGAGCTTTCCGCAACATCGATAGTCCAGATGTTCTTCAGTGCGACGAGCATGCAATCGGAAGATGCAGTGTTGGATGCTATAACCATCCGGTGTTCGGAGGAAAGGTACCAAGCTTCTGACCACGGTCTGCAACAGCTAACATTTCTCCTGACCTCTCCGAGATCAATCGCGGGGCTCCGCAATTGATCTGCAACTAGATTTCGAATGGCATGCTGCTAGGTTTCATGTCAGACCATCTGTTTAGAGAAGCCCAGGTGAAAGCTAATGGTGTGAGGGGCATCATGATATTATCACGCCACTCTAGCAGACGAAATACAGCCATCATAATCTGCAGAGAACCGGGTCAATCTCATTGGCAAATAATATGGAAGTATTTAACTTCTCCGGGCATTCAATTGATGTGTTGTTATGATGACGTCGTTTGAGGGGAAGAAGGCTGAAGCAAACCTTTATTATTGGCCCTCGCGACAGCTTACCACCTGATGGGAACGTCACAACGATATCTGCAAGTTGTAATCCTCCTCGATCATGGCCGCTTTGCTTCGGATGAAAGAAGACGAACCATTCTCGTGCGGCTTCGAGACCACATGAGGAGTGCAGTGCACATGCTCCGGAAGCGTGACCCCATCGTGTTCCAATGCTGCCGGGAAGAGCCAGAACGTCCGCGTCTCGTCTCATAATCATGTGCTTTCAGACGTATATCCCGATCCGGCTGCAGCTCACATGCTGTTGCAATGGTTATATATATATCACCCGCCGTCCAATTGAGTGCCTTGGCCGATTTCTGTCTCGCCGAGAATCAACACATATCAGTTAAACACCAAACACCATTGACACACGTCCAACAAACAATACTCACCTTGACCCCAGCAAACACACAAACACAACACTGCACAACATGGCCGAGAACATATCCACAGGCCAGGTTTTCGAGATCCCCGAGCTGCTCTACCACACGACCCTGACCGTGATCGACTACCGCGCCGATGCCTCTGGGGCAATCCGCCCGGTCTACGTGCTCGCCACCCACACCAATCTAGAGACGGCAAAGAAGTACGCAGCCACCCGTGCCCTGCCTGATCTCGGTTACGAACCCGATGACTTTGTCGAGTACGCCGTGCGCCCGCACACGGGAGAGGACTGGCCTCATGGCGACGGGGTGATAGTCTACGCCAAGGCACCGGCAGGACAGGTGTTCCTGGTCGGGCTGGATACCAAGCCCAACACCGAATCCCTCCCCGCGAAGCCAGACGGCAGCGACACGCTGCAACTGCCGGACGGATGCGACCATCTGCATTACGTCCTGCAGACAATCATTGATTACAACCGGGACAGGTCCGGCGCGATTCAGAAGACCGAGATCGAAGGCTGTTATGTCCACCGTAAGGATGCATTCAAAGCTGCGAAGGAGGTCTTGCTGGCCGGTGAGCTGGAGAAGAAGGACTTTGACCAGTACGATGAAAGGGACGAGGAGCTACCGGAGGACTGGCCTTTCGGAGATGACGTTGTGGTGCATGCCGTCGCGCCGACGGGGGAGAACTATTCCGTCGCGGTGCGGACGATCCCCGGAGCGCACGAGAAGCATCACAAACGGCGGGCTGGTCATAGTGAGAACAGGGAGGTACAACACTAAGCGGGATCAAGGGGATGGGTGTAGGATTGGGGTATAGGAAATGGCATATCGGGTTGTTCCATGGCGTACGTGGCGGGTTGAAAGAAAGGGAATGGACGGTGATTGTAGCTAGAATGAAGAAGGGAATAGTTGTCGAAAATAACCAGGAATCTTCTAGTTCATTTCCGTGCATTGGAGGACTGGATGCTCTGAATACGACTTCCGGTGCTTTTGACGACAGTTCTCACTTGAGCAAGATACATCGAAATTCGCGTGGAACGAGCTAACCAGGCGCCAATGATCTGGATTCTTTAACTTTTTAGCCCAACGCAACCGGGTGGGGTTCCAGGTTTGCCCGATAGCAGCATTAGCATGAACTTTTGCGACGATAACCTAGAAATGAGCGAATCTGACATTTGCGAAGATTTCTTGGTGTGGTGACGCGCGGAGACCCAGCCCGCACAGGTAACGGCGCGTGGGCACGTGCACGATAAAGCGCCGGAATTGAAATTCCAGCTGCACTCCGACGATCAATTATTCTTGGCGCGACAGACGCATCCAGAACCCTACGCAACGTCTCTTCATCAAACCAGCAGCAGTAGAAAAAAACATGACGTCCGATTCGGAAGCTTCAGAGGATGATGGCCATGGCTTTGGATACATGGCGGCGGATGTATCTGATCACGGGGAAGATGATGATTCGGATGAGTTCGAGTCCGCGTCGGAGGGAGGCGGCAACGTCTATCTGGACATGGAGGCGTCTGAGGAATCGGAAGGCGAGTCCGAGACCGAGTCCGACTACTACGACGGCCTGAATGAGTCGGAGTCGGAACTCGACCATGGCGAGCAATATTACTTCCCTCAGTTCAAGCGGCTTCCCCTCGAGCTGCGTCAGCGCATCTGGGAGCTCTCTTGCCCGGACCTGACGTTTGGGAATCGCGTCTACTCATTCATCTGCGACCAAGTTCCGAAAAGAGGTGGGCGCTTTAATTTGTCAATGGACTCGTTTGAGGATGAGTTTTATGAAGACTTCAGGGTCAAAGAAAGCCCAACGCTGGGCAGCCAGACAGAAACAGTGAGGGCTGTCCTGGCTACCTGTCAGGAGAGCCGGGCTTTTGCGCTTAGGCTCCTCCCGGATACGCTGTCTATCCGAGATGGCCGCAGCATCGTGCGGTTCAACAAGGAGAAGGATATGATCTTGACCGACTGGCCGCCTTCGGGGAACCACAATGCGATATGGCGCCCGATTCCGGGCTTCTCTGAGCATGTTCGACACCTCGCTATAGAGCGTATAGACGAGCTGGATGAGGCGAATGAGTTGATGGGTCTTTGGGAGGCGTTTCCGAGACTCGAGGCGGCATACTTCCGGACGGCGAGCGCATCGCAGAGCCTCAGGAGCCTATGGTGGATCAAGTCTGAAAACACCAACCGCTTCTTCTGCGAAACGAGGGAATATATGCTGTCTCTGGGCGAGAACAGTAAGAGCTGGTTCTGCTGGCCTGATCTTGACAAGCACCGTGACTTTGCCGAGGCCCACATCCCGGTCAAGAAGATGAGGTTTGCTGCTATGGCCGACTTTGGTTATATCGGGGGCGAAGAGAGTGATGCTGAGGACGTGGATGCAGTTCCTGCTCGCTACAGAGCGTGGCCCCTAGTCGAATTCACGGGGACTGTGGACTGCAATGACATAGTCCGCTACCAGGACCTGATGGAATGGGAAGGCGAAAAAGAGGAGCTGGATGATGAAACCGACGAAATGTTATATTACGACCAGAATGAATACGAAAGTGATGGCATCGACGACTCGGATCTTGGGTCGGACCATTCCGATGAAGGAGACGAAGATGACCTGGCGGTTCTGGACGACGATGACCACGGTGACGGAGAAGGGTCCACCTTTGGTGGCTTCTCTCCTGTGCAGCCCGAGACGAATGATGGTGCAGAGAACCAGCCAGAGAGCCACGAGACATTCCCTTCGGCAAGGTTCTCAAGCCCCGAGTCCGACTCCGCAACGGTACAGAACTCGGACGGATCTGATGATGAGTCCGATGAAGAGCCACAGCCTAGGCGGCCAGCCAAACGGAGTCGCGTGGTAGCGTCAGATTCAGAAGACGGTTCGGCGGTGGAAGAGGATGACGAGGCACCACGGAAGCGAGCGCGGTTCATGGGTCAAAGAGGGGCTCGTGTCGTGGCGGATGATGACGAGGACGACGACCAAGAGGATGAGGATAGAGATGATGACAAAGAAGGCGGGGCATCTCTAACGCCTGCTGCCAACGACGAAACCGAAGAGGAGTCTGACTCGGAAGACTCAGAAGAGTCCGAAGAGGACGAGGACGAGGAGGATGACGAGGACGAAGATGTGGAAGAGGAGCCGGTCATCAGGCCCTTGACTCTTGCCGAGAGACTTCAGCTGCATCGCCAGGAGAATCCGATCCCGTCATCAGATGAGGGCGAGGTTGAGGATGTTATCGAGGAGATGCGAGGTGACGACTACGACGCGCGTGACTATGCTAATTTTCAAGACGACGAAGAGGGTAACGAGCTCTCAGATGGAGGAGGCGAGGGGGAGGATCAGAGACTCGTGATGAACGGCGACTATGGAGAAGACGGCGATGATGGCGAGTATGACGATTAAGTTCAACCCGTGTGCTGAGTGGGTACATTTCCTAGCAGACACAAGTAATGCGTAGTGCGCCCAGGACACAGATAGAAGACTTATTGTGAACAATTTTTTTTCAGACGTTGTTGTAGCATCTTGTACCAGCATTATAATCAATCGTCCAGATAAATCTAGTTTAGCTAGTAAAGTTATAGAAAGCGCACAAGCCCAATACTCTATTTATTTATGTGAAACTTGAAGCACAGATCGAAGCAACAACTGCGATCACTGGCAATGCATAGCAAACAGTCCCATGGACGACTTGTTTTTGATCCGAGCCTCCACAACCTAACAACCTATCGATGGAATCTTCCTCCGTTCCCCAGACATGCCACAGCTAACCCACGAGACAGGACAGCTGCCAACAACCTCCGTGTGGGCTTGAATTTGACATATCCTCTGGCTGCTCTGGATTTGGAATGAGCCGTTTGGGGACTGGGTCAGTCGCAACGAAACGGGCTGTTAGTATCTGGGCAGTCGAGCTAACACATTTGTACAAGGAGATAACGAAGGCACCTCAGTGCGGCATAGCATGGCTTGGTAGCAACCTAGCACCAAGCCAATACCAGGTGATGGAGGGCATTTCCAGAACTGCCGATGCAGATGGGGGCCGAAGCAGCCATGGCGCAACACCAGAGTTCAGAGGTCTGGATACGTTACGCGATGCCAACATGGTGTTGGTGTAGCTAGTTAGGGTGCAAGTATTTGTCAACGGTTTTTCGCACCTGTGTCTATTGGATCTCTGGCTCGTCGGAGCGCATCTCAATTTTACGGGCCGTCTTCTGCAGACCATCTCGCCTTCAGTGTAACGATAGAACCAACAACCCGTTAATGCCACCTCATCTACCCAATACGTACCCGTCTTTTCCTGGGGAGAATCGACCCCAAAGTGACTTTAAACGGGCGGGGATGCAACACACAACTACGCCCGCGTGGCACAGCCCAAAACTCGACAGCCTGAATCGAGGGAGGTGCTCGAGCAAGACCTTTGCATCTTGGACGAAGCGCACACACAGACACGCCTTCCGCTCACTGGCAAAGACAGACGAACTGGATGTGGATGCGGTGCCAATGCGTCGAGAAATTCGAGAACCGCGCTAGTTAGAACGCGCCCTCTGCTTTTGGTGTGCGGGAGGGCTGTCCGTGCGCAGCTAAGCAAAGTGTGGAAGCGAACCGGATCCTGCACTCAGCTCTCCGGCACGCATGGCACACACCTATAGCGCAGGGACAGAGGCGAAGAAGCTCCGCGTCCCGTCTGGTCGCGCGCGTGCTTGTCAATTAATTTAATCTGGGCAGGGGGTGGCGCTGCCTGGCGCTCGCCGCTGCGACGATGCATGCGGCCATGAGGAAAACAGTTTTGGGCTTTACTTGTTGGCAGCCTGCCTGGAAAACCAAGGGTTCATCAGCAACCCGGGGCCCCGGGCAGTTTTAAAAGCAAGGGCTGACGGCGTCACGCTGTTGAAACTCTGTCTCTACGCTCTCGTACGTTCTAGAACATCAGACAGCGCGACAGGCTTCCAGATGGGTGCACACGATGTTGACAAGTTCGGGCTCAAAGACCACTGGCGCTGTCTGGCGGCCATGACGCTCGTGTCGGTCAGCACCTTTCAGTATGGCCTCGATTTCGGCGTCGTTAGTGGGCTCCAGGCCATGGTTCCATTCTTACAGGTAGGTCCTCCGCCTAACCAACTCGCAATGGCACTGGATTGATGGGGTTATAGGTATTCGGTTACCACGACCCGCTGAGCCCGACGGGATGGAACATCACGTCGGAGCGGCAGCAGCTCATCTCGTCGCTGATGACGCTCGGGGCCTTCGTCACGTCCGCCACTGCTGGTTTCACGGCCGTTGTGTTTGGGAGGAAGACGTCGCTGTGGGTTGGCTGCGTGCTCTCGGTAGCGGCGACCATCATGATGCAGGTCACTGCCAGCATCGGCGTGCTCTACGCGGCCAGACTCATCATTGGTTTTGCCAACGGCATCTTCATGACGCACTCCCAGCTATGGATCTTCGAGTGCAGTCCTGCAAGGTACAGAGGACTGGGCATCTCGGCGTTTTGCATCTGGACGTCTGTCGGTAAGTTCCCCTGTTAAATCTGCGTGACAGCACAGCTGGCTGATGGTGTCCAGGAACGCTGGTCGGCACCATCGTCGACAACTTTACGAGCAAGAATACCGACAAGTCGGCGTACATGATCCCACTTGGCGTCGTTTATATCGCCCCGGGAATCCTCGCGCTCGGCATGTTTCTCATTCCGGAGTCGCCGCGCTGGCTGCTCAACAAAGGAGAAGCTGGGAAGGCCGAGAAGGCCCTCCGCTGGCTGCGACCGACTGGGTGGAACGTGTCTGGCGAGCTGAGCGAGATGAAGACTGCGTTAGAGATGGAACGCCAGCTGCAGTCGGGCGTGGGTGTTGTTGATCTCTTCAAGAACGCTATCGACCGTCGCAGGACATTGCTGTCAATCGGCGCGGTGCTTTGCCAGGCGGCGTCCGGGTCCATGTTTATGCTAGCCTTTGGCACCTACTTCTTTGCCATCGCCGGCCTGTCGGGCAGCAACTTCACCACGTCGCCCTTTGAGGACTCGGTCATCCTGATCGCTGTCGGCGTCCTGGCGATCCTTGTCAACAGCGCCGTCGTAACGCGGTTTGGCTACCGGCGCGTCATGTTGATTGCGGGCATGCTGCTCTGTGGTGTCTGCCAGCTCATCATTGCTTCTGTGTGGCAGAGCGCTCCATTCACCACCTCGAGCGGCAACACTGTGGTTGCCTTATCGGTCATATATATGTTCTTCTACAACGGCTGCATATCCACCTATGCGTGGGTCGCGGGCGGCGAGATACCCTCGCAGAGATTGCGGTCGTATACTTTTGGCCTGGCCACGGCTGTTGGCTTCCTCGGAGCGGTAACTAAGTTGCCCCTGAATGTCTGCAGACGAGGGGTAGCGGGAGCTGACAAGATCACAGTGGGTGACTACCTTTACGGCTCCCTACTTCATTAACCCTGCAGAGTTGAACTGGGGTCCGAAGTACGGATATATCTGGTTCGGGTCATGCTTCTTGACCGCCATCTGGCTGTTCCTCTACTTCCCCGAGACCAAGGACCGCACGCTCGAGGAGATTGATGAGATGGTAAAGCCAAGGATCCCGCCATCCTCCTATTGTTGTCTGTCAGCTAACATTCTCTCCAGTTCGGGGCGCGAGTGCCGGCTAGGAATTTCGAGGGGTATCAGTGCCACGGCGCCGTTGGGTCGAGCACTTTTGGCTCTGGCGACGAAAAGGAGAGGGAGGCGAAGAAGATGGGCAACACTGTGGAATGTGCGCCTGCCTGAACAGCAATGCTTATAAATGCAACTGAACGATTTTATTGGTTATTCGTCAAACTTCACCGGTCGTCAAGGTTCCCATGCGGCCAGTTTCTCCTTTTTGCTGACCGTAGCCCTTGTCGACGAGCGGTGCCGAGCTCGGCAACGGCCCGGACACTTGTCGGGGGCTATTGACAAATGCCCGCAAAAAGCCCAACGTTGTTCCCGCAACCGGCAAGCACGGCGACCTTTGCTATTTCCGCAAAAGCTGGAATATATGTATGACGTATGCATTGCCGACTCCATCCGGCCACTTTCCGGCCACTTTAGCGTCCCCAATTTTCTTGCTAATACTACGTAAGCTAAAGAAGCACTTGCCCTTGAGGTAGTGTGGTATTTGACTGTTAGAATTGAAACTCCAATTGGGCAGGTAGGTGTCCCTTTGCCCACGAACCAGGAAGATGACGTCTGTTATTGTCACTTTCGCACTTATATCCGGCACACACTGCGCTGCGCGCCGGTGCTTTTGCGCGCGAGAAGCGAAAAGCGAATCCGATGCTCCATTTGTTTATTTTTGTTTATTAATAACAAAGGATCGTCCGCCGTTTTTTTCTACATATCGTTCCTGACTAAAAAAAAAAAGTTCTCCACGTGTTGTGTGTGCCGCAGCGCAATGGATCGACAGACCTACTGTCGACTAGTAATATAATCATCAGCGCAACAAGATGCCGGATCCAGCAATAGACAGCGAAAAAGCCACCCCTCCCCCTCCCCCTCCCCCTCCACCCGAACACACTCAACACCGTCATCACCACCACCGCCGTCACCGCAGCGATGAAGTAGAACACCCGCTAGGGGAGCGTGAAAGCTCCAGCACCGTCTTGTCCAGCGACACCGACTCCGAGGACTCCGACTCCGACGACGGGCACCGGCCCACGCGGCTCGAGCTGCGGCGCTCGACGTCTCGGCGCAGCACGCCGCGGTCAATCGGGTCGTCTGCGGGAGTTGGACCAGCTGGGGCTGCAGCAGCATCAACAGCAACAGGCACGGGTAGACTGGACCTCACACGGACGTCATCATCGCGAAGGGAGACGATCCTCTCCAGGATCCGGTCGAGACCAGCCGCATACACGTTCACGCATCCCCTGTCGCACGTACCCACGTCGAGGGATGCTCTGGTGGACTTTGAAGGCCCGGACGATTCGTACCGGCCGATGAACTGGCCTACGCATAAGAAGTGCATAACGACCATGCTCTACGGACTGGTGACCATGACGGCGACGTGGGCGTCGAGTTCATATTCAGCAGGGACGGCGCAGATAGCGGAGGAGTTTGGCGTGGGGGCCGAGGTGGCTATTCTGGGGACGTCGTTGTTCTTGATTGGGTTTGGCATTGGGCCGTTGCTTTGGGCACCTCTGTCGGAAGTGTATGGGAGGAGGCTGGCCGTGTTCTGTCCGATGTTTGTGGCCATCTGTTTCTCGTTTGCCAGTGCGACGTGTAAAGACTTTCAGACACTCCTGTTGACGAGGTTCTTTGGAGCCTTCTTCGCGTCTGCTCCAGTGACGAACACTGGGGGTGTGCTGGGAGATCTCTTTAGTCCAGCGTACAGAGGGATCGCCATGGCGGGGTACGCGATGGCTGTTGTTGGTGGGCCTGTACTCGGTACGTGACGCTGAAACACTGTGTGTTGGGGGGGGCTAAAAAAAGGGGGGGATGAAATATGCTAATGATATGGGCAACAACAGGACCAATCGTGTCAGCAGCAGTCGTCGTCCAACCGAACCTCGGCTGGCGGTGGACGGAGTACCTGACGGGTATCCTGCAGGCGTTTATCCTGGTCATCGCGGTGACGTTCATCGACGAGTCGTACCCGCCAAGGTTGTTGATATACAAAGCAAGGAGGTTGAGACACGAAAGCGGAAACTGGGCGCTGCATGCAAAGTTTGAAGAGTGGGATGTCTCGGTCGCAGAACTCGCCAGGAAGTTTTTGCTGCGGCCGGTGCAGCTGCTGTGCACGCCCATCTGCTTCCTGGTTGCACTGTATGCCAGCTTCTGCTACGGCATTTTATACATGCAGCTGGGTGCGATACCGATTATATTCGGCGAGCTCAGGGGGTTTTCGCCGTTCGTGGCGACGCTGCCGTTCCTGTGCATCTTTATCGGGGCGATACTGGGGTGTGGAGCGAATGTGTACAACCAGCTGCTGTACAACAAGGCGTACCATGCCGCTGGCGACCGAGCAGTTCCCGAGAGAAGGCTGCGGCCCATGATGGTCGGCTCGGTGCTGTTCTCAGCGGGGCAGTTTCTGGTCGGATGGACGGCCACACCCAGCATACACTGGATCGTACCCTGCATTGGGCTCGTCATGCTGGGGACTGGGTTCTTTACGATATTCCAGGCGGCGCTCAACTACCTGGTGGATACATTCCAGATGTACGCTGCTTCTGCGGTCGCGGCAAACACATTCCTGAGGTCATGCTTCGCGTGTGCGTTCCCGCTGGTCGTGGGGCCGCTCTACCAAAATATCGGGGTCGGCCCGGGGTCTACCATTACGGGAGGGTTTGCATCACTTCTCATACCTGTCCCTTTCGTCTTTTTTATCTATGGCAAGAGGATCAGAGCTAGGGGTAAATGGTCGAAAGCATCCGTGTTTGATTAAGGATCTTAGAAAGCTTGGGGTGGGGGGCGTGTTTATGCATGAGCTATTAGCATTGCGGATATACCCACTGCATGGGGAGGTCTAAAAGGGGGTTAGAATGTGACTAGTTAACGATAATGATACCCTGTCTTACTTCAGCTCTCCCGAAGTCAGAGTATGTCTTCATCAAAGCCTGTATAGCAGCCTCATAAACCCTCTTACACTGCTCCCTGTACTGCAGCGCCAGCTCCTGATTTTTGGTGGCTGGCGCAAACTCCGGATCCATCTGCACCAAGCGCTCAAAATCGTTTCCCAGCTTGGTCAGGAGAGCGCCCTTTACCCGGTCCCTCAGTTCCCCCAGTTTTCCGTCTTCCTCTTTCCAGTCTGTGAGGGTTACTTCCAAGATCGATATTGCCCCTACCTGTCCCTGCTGCTCCTGTTGTCGTTCTGCAAGTAGTAACCCTTCAATAACCCCCCTCTCCTCCTCGACCGCAACAGCCAGCACGAGATCAAGAATAAGCCCATCCTCGACATGCTCAAACCCTCTCATCCCCTCTGCGTTATTTTCTCCGAGTAGCAGCTGTCTCGACCTCCCGACAACTGAACTCGGGTGATGCATGGGCCTCAATCCGATCAAGAAATCCTTTGGTTTCCCTCCCCCCCGCTCCTGCTCCTTCTGGTCTACCCGTTTGCGGACGTGAATGTAGTCATTATGCAGCCCGTCTTCCGTCACCGGCAAGATGAACCCGTAACCCAACAGCAGCTCGCTGTTGGTCTTGTTCCCATAGTTGTTGTACACCTGCTGGCCCGGGCCATATCTGTCCTTCGTAACCATCTCGCATCCTGAAATGTCTTGTCTTCTGGTTGTTGTTGTTGTGTTGTTCCAGGTGACGGCCTTGGTGATGTCGTGGTTCGCGATATCCAGCACCGGCTGTAGCATGCTAAAGTCTTCCAGCCCGACGACCCCTTCCTCCTCTCCTAGCAACCCCGCTCCTCCACCGAGGAGAACCTGTTGGGTTGGTTCGGGCAATATGAGAGAGGGGCGGAAGCTGCGCGAGGTGAAGATGCAGAACGCCCAGTTGTACAATACCCTGGTGTACTCCTCCCAGCCGGCATGCTCTTCCTTTTTGAGGATCTTGTGAGCGTGCTTGAACTCCCTGCGGACGTTCTCCCGGGTTTCTTCGATTGCGGCGTCCGCGTTGGTGCCCGACAGAAACGCAACGTCCGCAGCCGGCCAGAACGCAGGGAGGGTCCATGAACTCAGATGCTCCGGCTGGGGTAGGGTCGCGATATATGGGTACCAGAACGAGTCCCTCCCCAAGAGGTATTGCTGGATCAGGAAGAAGCGGCCGATTACGTGAGGGGGCACTTCCTGCATGAAACGGGGTGGAAAAGCGGCTGGCTGGCTGGGTGACGTCCCAGCAGCAGGACGAGATGAAAAAGAGTGAGGAGAGTTGGTCAAGGCATTCAAGTAAGACAGCGTGATGAATGTCGGGCAGGTTACTACCGTTGACCCAGCATCCAGCTGTTGGTCAGATCTGACCCGAATGGAGAACTTGGTGGCGTCGTCATTGTAGATTTCCACGGCAGGGTGTAACGCTGCGCCGTGGGACTGCGCCCATTCTAGGAGGGCGTCGAATTTATGTTGATCTGAGTCTTTCATTTCGAACGCAATAGTCGTAGTGATACGGGCAGGGTAGGTAGTTCTAGATTGGTACGGATATTGTGGGGCGGAATTTTCCTTTGCTGCTAATTCTGTGCGGAGCTGCAAGATTCCCGTACGTTCAGTCTGCTTAGTCAGCCACTTCTATATGGAGCAGCTTTCTCTTCTGTAGGCATCGTAGCGTAGGAATTGATAGAATGGAGGTTCAAATTCGAAAAAAAAAAAATTAGTGAGTACTCTACAATTTGTTGATCTGTTTTGTTTTACGTTATCACGTGTTGAATGCAACTGCTGCGCCATTGTCGCAAAAGATGATCGCCTAATTTTTTTAGGACTTTGCACGCAGCAGGGTTTATCTGCTCATTCCAACACACCCCCCAGCTAAAGCACGTAGGGCTCTTAGCTGCAGGACTTGGCACAACTGCGGATTGTTTTACCGCATGGCTGCTCTTTCCCGAGTAACCCCCGGATCATTCCCGGGCAGTCCACGGACCAAGTAACCCCTCCTTTTTCGGACGAGGTAGTGCGCTGACCAGGAATTGAACCTGGGATCTTTTAAGAAGCTCGAGCCGGGCTCATAACTGTTGAATGTAACTGCTGCGCCATTGTCGCAAAAGATGATCGCCTAATTTTTTTAGGACTTTGCACGCAGCAGGGTTTATCTGCTCATTCCAACATCACGTCACACTGAAAAGACACGTATAGGCCAGGTTCACCTGCTCGGCTGGTCTTTCGTCCGGAGACACCGGACCTGCAGTGCCTTTGGCGAGAAAGTGTTCAAGTCCACTAGGTGAGATAATACGTCTAGAACTAAGGGGTTCGTTGCTCTCTAACGCCAGCATTAACTAAAACGTAATATCCATCGGGCGTCTTCTCGGGTAACGACTGCATACGTTACAAGGAGAAAAAACATGTTACTGAGGACGTTCAGATAGGCATCCGTCTATACAGGTTGCGCTCCATGAAGCGATGATAAGTGCTTTATCAGCGGCACTCGTTATTACACTATAACGATGTTCTCAGCTCGGAGACTGAACCGCTATCGTTAAGGTGAAACCGTGTTGATGGACTGGAGCGCGGGAACGACGTTATTGGCATCATGGTCAGCTGGCGGCGGGCATCTGGGGCTTAAAAGCTCCTCCGGTCCCGATCAAACATGAGTAGACTCCGGAGCAGGAAAAAAAAGAACGCTGCTGGCATTTCCGCTAGAACATTTCTTTCAACAATACCCGTTACAAGCTGAGTTTCAAATAAAGGCTCCGTAAAAATCCTAGTCCTGCCGAGCCATAAACTCTTCCGTTCGTCGCCGCGGCTGACTCCGAGCCACAATATCCCCGTTCTCCTTAAAGTTCTCCCATTCGGGAACCAAATCCCCATACACGGCCAGCTCCAGGTCATTGTACAATCTGTTTACCACCAAGTCCGGCTGAGGCAGCACATTCACAATGAGTGTAGCGCCGATGCCCGTCTCGCGGTCGATCCACTAGCTCGGAGTCAGTCGTGCCCGTCAAGCAAAACTCGCAGGGTTGGACTCACCCAGTGCGAATTGCACATTCCCGCCCACATCATACTTCCCTTCCTTCTCTTGCCAGGCACGTCTTCGGTATTGATGACCCCACCCAACCCGTGATTCAACGGCGTGCCCGGGGGGAACTCGGGCACCATGCCGTCGCGAAACATGTCGGTCAGGTGCTTGAGCATGGCATGTTGTCTCTCATCCAGCTGCGGCCGGAACATCTCCACCGCCGCCGCCCCGCTCACTACTCCGCCAGGAATGTCTCCTCCGGCACTCGCCTGAAGCAGAGCCTGCAACACCCTGGCATAGTCGGCCGCCGTGGTCCACAGCCCCGCACCTCCGCTGTCGACCGGTGGGTGCACTGGCACTGGCGCTGGGCCCGTGGATAGCGCACCCGTCTCCTTGTCACGATACGAGCACGCAATAGCGGTGCAGCCCTCGTTTCTCTCTACTTCTCTCGGGTGAAAGGTGGTGTTGCGCATGCCAAGCGGGCGACAGATCTTGTGAGCTAGGATGTGCTCGAGCGGCAGAGGCGTGATTTTCTCGAGCACCTGCCCGGCCCAGTCGATAGCACTGCCATAATACCACCCTTCTCCGGGCGCGAATTTCAGGGGGGTATTCCAACCCTCGAGAGTGTATGACAGGTTAGTGGCCGTACGCCCCACCGCCTTGGACCAGCGGTTTAGGTCCGGGTCGGCAATGTCGTAGCCCAACCCGACGGTGTGCGTGAGGAGATGGCGCAGCGTGATTCGCTTCGTATTGTCTTCCAGTATCGGCTTCCCGGTGGTTTCATCGAAACCTCGGAGGATCTGCATCCTGGCCAGCTCGGGCACCAACGGCCGCACGTCATCGTCCAGCCTGATGAGGCCCTCCTCCACGAAACGCATAATGCAAGTTATCGTGACTAGCTTTGTCAAAGACGCTACCCAGGTAAATGAGTGCGGGGTGAACTTGGGAGAGGTCACTGGCAGGTCTGTACGCCCCGCGGATCCTTGATAGATGACACCTTGACACACACACACACACATCACATTAGCCGACCGCTTTTTGATAGTTATGATGAGATGAGACGACAAACCATCTTTGCTCACGACTACAAACGCCGCTCCGAGCAGCTTATCTTTGGTATCCGCATCCTGAGCAACGTACTCCTTCAGGATATTATCGAGCTTGAAGGTGGCGGCCATGGTGGGGCAGTCGGGGTAGCTTGTCGACCACTGAAGCTAACGATGGCGGGGTAATTCAGGGTCCAGCTGTCAACGGTATGGTGCACCTCGGCCTGGCCAAGGATAAGGTACGAAATGCCGCCTGGCAAATCGTGATTCTGAGTCGTGAATTGAAAAGATGTGTTTATTAGATATATGAGTTATTGTAAGAAATGATGCAGGCAGCGGTACGGGGTGACTCAGGCCGATTGATGTAACGCAGCCAATCTGCCGATCTTCCCGCTACAATCTGAGTCATCTGGCGTTTTCCCGAAAAGCTCTGGGGATTGTCAGGACGGGAGGACGAATAACCCGCCATGGGCAAGTCAAACACATGCACGTATGAACCCGGTCGTGCTTGCTTATTTTTTCCACTCACAGCAGTGATCTCTCTTCACATATGATATACGCGGGCTTCAGTGTCCTGAGAAGGTGCGAAGTTGCCAGGTCAAGCAGGTTTGTAAGTTCAGGATAATTACTTCCCCCTGTGTAGAAAGCTAGAGCGATTGGCTCCTGCCAGACGAACAGAGTTCAACGTCGCCGGTGTCGTGCTTACTATGAAACACTTGCCTTTGAAGAGACTACTGGTAGTTGACGGCTATTTGCAGCTGCCAGCTCACAGGACTTGACGGGGCGGCATCATTTTTTCCTCTCGTCAGCCGGGCTGATCCTTTCCCGTTCACATCTCAACGAGGAGCAAGATTCGTCTCTTCGTCCTAATATTCAGTTACATGGTGCAAGATCTCTCTTGGTCACAAGAGACCATTTCAGTCGTATGGCCATTGCGCTCTTCTTACGGCTAAAGATAGTTGCGTCGGTAACTAGTGGACTCGGTCTGGGAATCCTGAAGTGCAGGCCCCTGTCCTGAGCATAACCATGGCATTGTTGATCATGTGATGAGCGTCATGGCACAAGTTGTTCCTGTTCAATACAAACACTAAACTCCAGTAAGTGATCCGATTTCTGCATTGAATCTGAAGCTATTCAGCTGAGGAGGGTTCAGGTTCGAGGCCTTGCTAAACAGTCGACATCCGAAAAGCTTCGGAGTGGGGCACGGCTTCGCCCTGAATTATCATCTGGGTACGATACCCGGGCCGATGACAGCCTCTTCCAACATCGGCTTGCCCTGAACCTAGACATACGCCTTTCATGGCGGTGATTGTTTACTAAACTGAGCCTAGTATCAGGGGAGGGCGTTGGAAGTCCGTGGAAGTCCGTGGCCACAACAAGCCATCACCACCGGGGATTGTGCTCCGCTAGTTACTTATCCTAACTCCATCCTGAGCTGACAGGCAAGAGCAAGTGATAAGGCTAACCAATTGCGTGTGGACCGGGGAAATAAATCCCGTTGTGTGCTGAGGATGATGTGTGGTGTGTGTGTTCTGTGTGTGATTCGGTTCAGCCCAGAGACGCCACGGACCGGGTCGCGGCGCTTGATAAGGACCAGTCGCAATAACTATTAGCGTAAAGCCATAGTTCCGTTCAGATTTCAGGGATCCACGTTCCCTCTGAAGATCCTAGCTGCGTTGCTGCTTATCTCGGTGCACTGCGGCCTGCTGTTAGACCGGCATGAAAAGGATTGGAATGTTTGAAAAGTTGAGCAAACTGCATTTCAACGGCTGCAAACGCTCACTAGTGCTGAATTGAAATACGCCACAATAGACCCTATCCCAATCCTGCATGTTGACAGTTGGACATGTCATGTGACTTTGGAACCCGGTATGGGATGGCGTCCACTGGCGTTCGAAGCAGAGCAGCGGCCGACAGATGTATGTATACTGCGCAGCATAGCTTGCATTCCTTTATGCCCGGTGTGCCAGGCCGGTCCGATAGTCAAGGCAATCACGATGTGTCATTCTGAATACTGCAGAGTTGATTCGTTCCGAAGACTGGGGCCTGACAGCCATGACAGACTGAGGTGCAGGTTTACTGTAAAATCTCAACAGCGTATATGCATGTTGATCTGAGACGGGACGGACGAGGAAGAAAAAAGGCTTACCTTGGCATGTACTGTATAATGATTATTCATGAAACAATGGACTAATAACTGATAAGAGGAGGTTGACTTACTTGTTAGTTCGCTGGCGGGCTGACTGTTTGTTGGGGTTTGCATCTATAAAATGGCGGCGCTGACATTCGAAGTTGACAGGTGGCGCCGTGGTTTGCCAATTGTGGTGGTGCAGAGAGGGTGTCGATAAAGTAAAATGCAACGTCTCGGTTCCGGGTGAAGCATGCATGCACTAACTATCATGTGCTCTCTGAGTGGCCCAACGGCTCTTGTGGGACAGTATTTGCCAGACGCAGTTGATAGTCCAGGGAGGGACCAGCAAGAATAGAAACGGGCATTGCCAATGGGCTTGCATCTGAATGGTTGCATCCAGGTAACCGGGCTTCAACTAGACTCGTCGTGGTAGGCTAGATGTGATTGTCTTTGCGGCAGGTGTGATTCCGGTGTGATTCGATAGTCTTTGCCTCTTGTCGGTCTCCCATGTTCGCATCACAATCTTGGTCGATGCTAGTTACTAGAATAGTGTAGTGTAAGCAAAGCAGGCTCAACGTCCGGCCCACAAGCCACTGCGGGAGCGGCTCAATGAACCATTCGGCAATTTTAGGTATCTTTGGGGGGTAGATGGGGGGCAGGAAACAAAGAGGCGCGAGCTGTCAAAAGTGATCTGTCGCACAAGATGAAAGGTGAAGCTAGCACCCTTGTAAAACGCATCGGACATCCCCACACATTTCATCATCAGTGAATCAGTGCTGTTTTCTCGGGGGGTTTCGCGATCCAAGGGACTTCAGACGGCCTATCTGGGGTTAAACACGAGGTTGGCTGAGAGCTGACTGCCCTCCAACAAGCTATTATGCGGATTTTCCGGCAGAAAACACACTTTTTTCATCATATCCGCTGTAATTTTCGTCCCTTCTTCAAGCACTGCCAAAACAAAAAAGACAGGTGGCAAATCCCGTGGGGTAGGCAGGTGCGTCCCGAGCTGTTGGTTCCTAATTCCTTCCCTTTTCGTCCTTGTGCAGCTGGGGGGCAAGAACAAACCAACAACCTGAACAGGCGAGCAAAACGGACAACAGAATGCCACCGTTTTGGGCCTTTTGTACCTGTGAAAAGCCTCTTTGTATCTTCTACATTGGCTGGCCGTTGGTTCCGAATGTCGCTCTTAAATCTGCAATGTCTCGGAGCGACGTTTCGTTCCTCGCGCAGCTAAACTCTCTCCCTTGCAACATCACAATGTCCCATACCTTACTTGATAGGTTAGCGCCAACAACAGATGCAGCAACTTCGGTCTACACTTTTCCTGATTTTGTTTCCGCTGCATCTCAACGGTGCAAATTAGCTTTTAGATCCTGACACTCTGCGTGCGACCTCGAAGATCGTCGGCCGAACGAGTCAAGTGGTGATCCTGATCGATGATGCTAACACACACGAGTGAACGTTACACAAACATGTTCAAAACTTTGGCAGCAGACACTCCTCAATACATCGGGTTAAAGCAAGACTAATACTAACACACTAACAATTTGTACTAAGCGCTTTCTTTTGTCACTTTGCTGCTGCGCTAGAATACAGCATCTACACACTACAACAATGACAGGTAGAAAAACATCAAACATCCGAAAATCGATCACCTAGGCACCCTTTGCCCCCAAAATAAAGGCGGACTTGGTGCTAGTAACTATCATTTACTACGGTGAAGATGTGAGATCGTCGTGTTAGAAACGATAAGATCAAAGTTGCGTGTCTAAGCGCTGTGTGGCCGTGTGGCTGTGTGGCGTATGCCCCTTGTTTCGGTCCCGGCTTCCGCAGTTAGTTAGACATACCGACCCGACAGTTTGGTTTTCGTGACCGAGGTTTTACACTAGTCAGTGGCACCCAGCCACGTGGTGTTTGCTAAACTCATGTTGTAGAAGGGGGCATTAAGGACCAGCCCAATCTTTTACCAACCAACGAGCACGACCCAGACCCAGAATTGTAACCAAACCCGGAACTGACATTCCGGGGGAAGTTGTTTACAAATGTCTTTGTACACTAAATCATCACACACTTCGGCGCTTAACCAGGGCAAAGTTTGATCCTATTTCGGAACTTTTAGGCGCCCAAAACCGAACCTTTACTGTACAGTACCATTGCGTGCCGGGTGTTCGTTCGTCTTCGTATAATTTCATACCTAAGATCACCAGTGGATGGGATACTCTCACACCGGTTGCATGGGCCAAAGTAAGAGGCTGAGCTCAGTCGGAGAGACGGCCGTGTGCTGTGATAACGTTGCGGACCGAATATCCGACATGTCATTCGAATGAAAGTGATGAGAACACACGGGTCCTGTCTCACCTGACGGCGGAGGCGTGTCTTCCCGCAGGAATCCTGACTTATAATCGTAGGGGGGTGATAAGATGGGGAGGTCCGTCCTCAACAAGGTCAACGGCACAGAGCCAACCACACCCATGGCCCGGGGTATGCGGGCATCGTACGAGGAAATTTAATGGCGGCCGACGCCCATAGACAACGGGAGAGGGTAGGCTTTGGGATATGATGTTGCAGTTGGCTAGACACATGCATGCATGTATGTACATAAGTGATGTAGTTATACTGCCAGAACAGTTCATTGGTTCATACGTTGTCATCGTGCGCTTTGACTTGCTTTCACTTCCAGTAACCGTGTGAAAAGATTGACTGTGGCCTGTTGATGGCTTGATTGGGGGCGGACAGTCCAAATTACAATCATACGTTCATCTCAGTCGTACTAGTTATTCCCAGCTTATCTCACAACCGCCCGAAAACATCTTCACCGCTGAGGCCTCCACAGTCCACCACCCCAAGGCTCGGGAAACGTTTTACGTCCATAGTGTCGTGCTTTGCAGCGGCTCTCCTTTTCTTGTCTACGTTCCAGTACGATCAAGGTGAAAAAAAAAAAAAAGGAACTAACCGCCCCTTAACCTAGTGTGTGTGTGTGTGCATGTTAGGCGAAGGAGAAAATAAGGTATGTACATGCCCTTGAATATGATGCACTACTAAAAGACTAGAAACTCGTTCCTGGTCGTGAGATGAACGCCTCACACTGTGGAATGAAGAAATGAAGTTTCTTAATCAATAACAGACTAGGTATATACCAAAGGGATGGCTATTTTAATTCATGTCCATCCATCAATTCCTTAAGCGCCGACCCAAGAAGCTAAATAAATCACGGAAGGTGGACTCGGAACTGAACACGGCAAGGGCCAAGTAAGAGAGGGGTCCGGGTCTGTTCTAGATACATAAACATATGAAGGCATAACCACGGAGGTAGACTGTAGCCTAGATCGTCTTAACTCTCGAAGTCGAACTTTGTTTCTCAAAACGTAATGCAGCCGGGAACGGAAGAGACCTCAAGTGCGTACCCTTGTTACCGTCAAGGCTTAGTGTATTCTACACGACCGTAGAGCGATTTGTTGAGAGGGGAAAATATGTATGGCGCTTCACAAGAGAAGCCCCCCCAGAAGGGTTGACACCCAGTTGTGAAGGAATGGAACGCAAAAATTGGGCCGGTAGGTACAGACCAGTAGACGGGATTCGGGTCTTCGCTGCCCCACTTTCAAGCCCACGGGGCACGGAGCCGGGCAACTGAGTCATCCCGGCTCGGCTCCGATTGATAATGCGGGTGGCGCCGTTATCAGCCTTTACCGTCGGGTCCATCTCACTTCATGTTTCCTTACATGTATGTACATCTATTCAAGAAAAGGTAATCGCCGTTCTCCGGCGGTCAAACTATCGTCAATCGTCATCATCGTATGAGTCTGCAAAGTTCCCAATAAAGCAGTTTCCCGTCTGCACGGCACCACTTCACGATCATCCTGCTCCTGCCTGCTGCGGGCGCATCGGCGACTACTGGAAGCATAAACTGACCGTTCTGCGATATCATCTCCACCAACCGTTTTTACTTTACCTCTAGATGGCATATTGACCCCCACGAGTCTGTGATCCTTGCATATTTCGTTGGTCATGCGCGCTCAAGTCCGAGCGAGATACACCGCCGCTACCATCTGCGGCCTTTGGTTGCGCGGCGGCGCAACTGATACCGTACTTCCTGCGGGAGCTTACGGGTCCCCTGGATCGGATCGCCTCGAGATTGCTTAGTGAGAGTGTAATCCAGATGACTGCTTACTGCGAAGTAAATCGAACGAGATTGTCGGGCACTAGCGATTATGATGCTGATGATGCGCATATTCCGGGCTTCCGCGTACCTCACCTCGTCAGCCACGTGGGGTTGATGGCCGGACGCCGGGGTTTCCGCCACCACCACTACCAGCTTCTCGATCATGTCAGCAAGCTTGTTCCCCAACAGATGCAACGGTCTTTCGTGCCATGCATATGCGAATTATGATGATGTCCCCCGGAATACTTGCCCCGGAGACGCAACTTTGCGGCGAAGGAAGGTTGAAAGATGGGAAAGGTTGGGGGCTGACATCAGCCGGGAGGTGAGCAGCAAGCGGGATGATGCGCATTGACGAAAGAACATCGGAATCCTTCTCTCCTTTGAAGGCGATTGATAAGATGATTTCGACGCTCATCAGTGGCCGAAGTGGGAGGGTGTCTGACTGCTCGCATTCTCGCTTCACGCACGGTCATGGCGAAGATGTGGGCGGTGTGTGTGCATTGAGTTGGACGTTGGCAGTCCTAGACGTGGGGGTTTGCCATCTTTGGTGTTGAAGTTCTAATCAAGTGGATGGATGAGTCTGACATACCGGTACTGGGGGGAGGGTCGCCAGGACTAGGCAATAGCTGTCAATGCATTTGCGAATTACCAATAATGTCATGTTGGTGCTGGTGAGCATGACGTTGGACGAGTGCCAACAACGTACGACAATCCTCTATCGTGCATCGCCAGATTCGTTGCTGTAAACTGCGTGCGCACGCTCTGACCTAGTGTTGATTCGAGACGGGCACCCAACAGTCAATTGTGGCTTACTGCAACCAGCCCGCGAATCCCCCCGAGCCCCTCCAAATTCCGTAAGCGGTTGTCAATCTGCGCGTCGAATGGCAGGCCCGTACCGAACTTGCTGTGAGCCTGGTCGGGTTTAGGTGCTACGGTCGCATGCCAACTCCGAGAGATCTGCTATGGGCTCAATAGGTACTCCAGATATGGGCAGGAATTAGTACTGTGTACTCGCAACTTCTGGCAGTTGTACTTACCACTTGCTGACCCCAAATGACCTAAGCATGGGGACCGTTTCCTACTTCCAACGCTTTTGTCCTTCCATAATGAACGGTTCCTCCGTTCTGTCACCGATCTGCCTGCGAATGCGCGAGCAATCGCGTGTTTGGCAGTTGGCAGGGGGCGGGATCTTCATTACCCAAAACGGCTCTTAACACAGAACACATATACCTCGGTGTGCAGGGGAGCGCGGCTGGGTGGGCGAAGAACCGCGGAAAATGGGCTCGGTGAAAGTGTGGGGTATTAACGCGGCCCGCGTTAAGATAGACCGTTGCAAGCAACCTCCAACGTCCATGTCACCTTTCCGTATCTCGCGATGTCTGCCCATTTCGCTGCCACTGCTGCGTCATTCGACTCTTATCAGTGAGTGCTACGTGGCTAAACAAGGCATTCTGGTGCCGCTGCGCGCTTGAGATTGACTCGTGCGACGCACATGGAGAAGCCGAGAGCCTTAGGTCAAGCAACGGGGCCGACGGTCGAGATTCAAGTGGCTTACTGAAACCACGTGTAGAAGGATTCGAGAAGCAGCCTGGGGTCTTGCCAACACCATTCAGGCCATTGCAACACCCATGCATCGAGGCATGGTCCAGAAAGGGCAGGTCGGTGACTGTGAGCTTCGTCAGGCGCCGTTCGCACAGATGTTTCAGGTCCTTCACATGGTGTCTGCGAGCCAGTATGTCGTCCAATTCTACTCCGTGCCGAACCGGTATCCGAGTGACGAAGCGAAAGCACAGATCCTGCCCTGTGCTGATTATCAGGCATATTGGCCCTACTCTGCCGGAACGAAGGAACAACTTTGCAGAAATAAGCCCAAGCAGGGTAATTGGATGATGCTAGTCGGACTTGAAATAGCTCTGGCGCGGTAGTGATAAGTGCATCGTGATATGCGGCTGTTGGCCATCTCGAGAGTATCACGAACATTTGCTCTCACATGCTCAATGTAAATGAGCGAATCCATATCGCAGCGGCAGGGATCCCGGCCGGCGCTGCGTCTCGGGTGCTCGAGCCGAATTGTCGTTGCATTCGCAACTCGAAGGGCCCCGAGACGTTAGCCGTTCTTGCCGTCCCAATGAGCTTAGAACAATTATCTTGCCTGATATATCTGCCGGGCAGAGTAGCGACAAGTAAACCAGTGTCCTTTTTGAGCGACATCGGTGGGAGGGTTACCTTTTTCGGTAGTGCAAACCGTCCGTTTTGGGTGTTAAAGTTGCTTGAGCGAGCTGTCAATGCGGCTCAGAGGCAACCACACCACGAGGCAAAGCTTGGGTTCGCACGGCAGGGAAGCGATCCCTGGTGTCAAGACACGCCGTCCTACGTCGCTTGAATGCAGCCCTTTAGGCTGTCTGGGACAGTTGCCGCACTTGGACCCGAAGGTCAATATGTACACAGTAGCGAGATGGTCTGAACAGTGCGCGAATTCTGGAAACATTACGACCCGCTTGAAACATCGAATGAATTTAGATGTGAGTCTGGGGACGGCAAGTGAAGGTCTCAGCAGCATACGCCGAGGTGTGAGTTGCCAAGATAGACGAAGTACCGGTACGGGACAGGCTAGAGCACGCAACCCGAAGTCTCATGACAAGCGGTTCGGCACGGTAGACGTTGGGGAGACGTTGGCGACGGCTCTAGAGATGCCATCAGTTCCTCGTGGCAGTCTTCAGTAACTGCGACCGGAGGAAACATTGGATTCATGGAACCGGGCCCAGAACTTCCCGACTTCGGGCCAGTGGAGCACCGTGACGCACAAACTCTGGACCCAAATTGAGTTGCGCGGGCAGTCTGTCTGAACTCTGGATAGGGAGGTATGAAGGATCACCCATTTAATCCCAAGTTGACGAGCACCTGATCGTCCATTGTCTGGTTATCGAGCCGTTCTGCATGAAGAGCTGCTCGGCTTCTCGAAGATTTGCACTCGGAGAATTCGCCGTGTTAAAATGCCATAACGTTGCACCAGCAATCTATCCAAAGTGATGCCCAGACTCGTTGGGCTCAGGAGTTCATCTGTCCGAAGTCCCGTGTCGAGCAAGGACGAGCGCCTGCGACACACACTGCTTCTGATGCCTGAGCGATTGTGGCAATTGAGGGGCGGCCTGGCCAGAGGGGGTTTAGCGACGCTGCAGCGATGTGCAATCAGGTGATTGAGGGGTAATGTCGATCACGGGTTGTAGTGCGACTCTCCAGCCGTTGTGAGATTCTGAAGCAGGCCCAGATTCCAGTATGTGCTGTGTGCAATGAGAGGCTCAGACGCCCTGATTTGTCTTGGGCAACACTTTCATCATCGGAATGGTGTTCTAAGGGCTCAAGCGACACTGAAAAAGCCCGATAACTGCTAGCGTCTGGTGCTGCTTGGTTCTGGCGTGCTGTTGGCTGTCGGAGATTTATTCCACTTCTCATCCCTGCTGTGCAACGCATTTGTGCACCGCGCGTCGCGACGGGACGAATGGAAGGCACCAACATCCCATCCCGCCATTAAACCCAAAGGGAGGTTGGATGCAACCATGACTGTTATGATCGATCTGTAGGAATCGTCTGTCATTTATGACAGCCCCTCACCGGTGTAAGATCTGGTCCGACTGTTAGATGAAGAATCCAAAGTTTCGGAGTCATTCTACCCACTTTGTGGGGAGCTCAGGCCCGCGAAACCGGTCAACACGGCCCTTTAACAGAACGATATCGATATGTTCGAGAGAGGTCTTCGCAGCCAGGCAGTCGATGGCAGACTTGCAGGTTATCGGGCAGACGCAGGCGAAGGATGCAAGAATCCTTCGTTTTAGTGACTGGAACAGGGGCTCCGCCATGATGCACCGCTTCGTCTGGACCATGCAAATTCCCGCTCCGAATCGGCAGGTTTCCTGCAATAGAGGGCCGATTGATCGAGAAGCATCTGAACGTAAGGGTTTTTTGTCGGGGCTTGGTCATGGATCTGGAGATCTGGTCTTGAGGCGCTATCTTGTTGATGTAGAGGTTGCGTGGGGAATCCATCCGTGAATGAAGAAGTTCAAGATGAATGCACAGAGCCTCAGGCATGCATGGGTGGATGATTTTCGCCCGAGCTTTATTAGCGGCTTGATTGGCAGCTGCAATGCGGCGCGGTTGCCTCACCTTAGATCGGCAGGTACATACATACTCAGCGAAGCATTTCTGACTCGGCCGACGAGTACCTTTAGTAAGAAGTCAAGTGGGTGACAAAAAAGTAGACCCAGCCGTCAACAATCTGCTACCAAATTTGTGTGGAATGGCGACAATGGCTGGCTCTACTTTTTTGTCACCCAGTTGGAAGTGCCCATCCTCAACACTTGATGATTGCACTATCAACTGCCAACGATCCCGAAAGCAGCAGCGGAGACTGAAACCAGCTTAACAAAATCACGCAGGCTTTTCCACATGCAGATAACCATATCCGAAATCCCAGCCCAAATCCGTTGAGAATTTTTATCCTCGGGCCCAACTACGACATCGGATGCAGCTCGGTTCAGATGGTGTCTTCAACACTTAGGCCCCATCAACGACACTATCTTGCGTTTGCAAGGAAGGAGGCCCAATGAAGGGCGGCTGCAGGCGTTAGACTTGCAGCCTGAGATAGGTACTGTGCAATACCCGAAGACCGTTTGGTTTTTCCTCACTACAAGCCGCTGTTGATGGCCGTTTTGCTCGTCCCCGCATGGGCCCGAAGCGCTAAGAGGCTGGCAGGAGCCGGAGGGGCAGCTACGATGGGGAAGGTAGAGGAGACCTTTGCTCGGAAGGAAGCGTGAGCAGCCAACCAACACTCTTGTCACCCGTCAGAACTGCAACTCGAACCCACCTCACCGTCCCCATGTGTGTGCAGACACTGCAGTAGCCCAGTTGCTAGAAGGCTCTAATGCATTCTCTACCCACAGCTTCTTCACATGTACTTGCCGGGTGGCCTCTCAGAAGGAAGATATAACAGAAAAAAAGCAAGCAATCAGCGCTTTCCAAATGCCGGTCTAGAGCAGACTAAAACCCTGGGTCGCCTGCAATGGTGATTGCCACATTCGGCCAACTTCCAGGCTCTGCATGAGGGAGAGCCGTCGTTCAACTCTCTACAAGAACTCTACAAGATTCTCCGTTATTCTAACCGGTCAAGGCAGGAAGGGAGGGTTGCGCTCGAGAGCAAATATTGCATGCTGCGGAACTCACGTTATGCGGTTGGAGACGGTTTGCATTTCTCAGACAGAGCTCAGTGCAACCTTTAACTCTTCGCGAGAAATGCTTGCGAGATCGCCCTAGGTCACGGCTTCCAAGGTTGCGCCGCCGCCGTCGGCGGACGATAAGCATCTCGGAGGGTATCTACGCACGGTGGTAACGCATATAATTTGTGGGTTGGCTGCACGAAATAACCGTAGATTTGCATTGCTTGGAATCTCGGACTAGGTCGGGACTTGTGAAACGCAGAAAGCGCAGAAGCGGGACGCAGGCAATGTCATCTCGGTAGCAGCAGCATCTTCTAGGCTCTGCAGAGTTGGATACGACGCAACAGCGTGAGATGAGCTAGAGGTTTCGCGTCGTCGTCAGCAGCTTCTAGAGTCCGGTCGAGTCGAGCTTCTGAGGTTAACCCACGTTGTGGCTCGTGTCACCATCAGAGCTGCTGCATCTGACTCCATGTACGACAGTCCACAGCAGTCAGCGATAACCAAGTCCATGGCTGAGATAGGTAATCACGATGTCTCTGGGTAGTGTAGGGAGGAGGAGAAGTGATGCGCGCCGCATTGCCATAATAGAGTGCCTCGCCCATGCTGACGATGTCACCCACCTTCCCAAGCTTTTCTGCCAGACTTTACTAAGGCGCGCACCCTGCTCACCTCTTACGACTGTCAACTAGATGCACTTCAACGTTAGACGTCCACGCCGTTAGCGGAAGGCCGTCAATGAGAAGGAGCAGCGTGGCATTTAACACGTCTGTCGCGCATTGCGCCGGCGCGCCTTATCTTGATTGGCCGCCGCGTCTGATCCTTTTCCTCGCTCCTCTTTCTTTTCCATCGGTACTTGGCAAAGGGATGTATGTACAATGTACATACAGTACCGGAACATGTGGACTTGCAACAGCGCGACTTCCACAGCTTAATAATTACCGCCCAACGCCATCGGAAAGCTGGCACTAACTATTATCTGCTGTGCCACACACAAACGATGCAAAGCGTTGCTGCCCTGCTGGCCGCCATGTTTAACATTCCATTTTCTAGTCGTGAAGAGAAATACGAGAATTAAATCATCTCCTTGAGGCTGCAGACGATAGCCGGCTTTTTGAGTGGACGTCGGTCATTGCCCCCCAAGACTGAGCTGCACATCAAGCAACGCTGTGGAACGCCAGCACTGCAGTGCAGTTGCAGCGAGGAGGTATCGATCTCCCAATGGCGTCTGCGCTGTGCCTGAAGGTCTCTCGTTGCTTTTCGCGATGCAGCCCCAGAGAATACCCAGATCATACCTGAAATGGCTCTGCCTGCATGTCGTCTGCATCACTCTTCTTCTTCTCAGGCAAGGCCAGTGGTAGAGATGTGTGGCGTTTGTACCACCTCGGCACAAGCGATACGGGAAGGCAGACGTGCCCAACTATCCCGGGGCTGACGGTGAGCGTGTAACAGACTCACCCCGATACTCACGCTTCCTCCTTGATATTTGCTGGAGCGTTCTGTCTCAGATTCCAGTGTTTGCCGGTGTCAGTTTTGAGAGCTGGAAGTTGTGGTTGAACGTCAGCCTGTGTGTGGCTGACAACGCCTTCACCCCGCCACCCCTCCACCCCTCCACATTTCGCCGCATGTAGCCAGCCTTTCCACCACGACACCCCATCTCAAAACCACCAATCTCGGGAGGGACGGTATCGTGGCCTAAAAGTGCACATTCACTGGTCTTCGGATAACAAATGTGATGTCAATGGCGACAACACGGGCAGAGACACCCCACGGGGCACTGCGTCTGAAGTGCCACCGTCTTGTCTATTTAAAAGCAAAAAAGCAAAAACGAAACAGGAAATAAGGCGCCAACTTGCGTGTCACCGCTTTCTCGTCTCTATCAGCTTCACCTCGTGATATGAAGATCAACTTGAACTCTGTCGACATTCAGTCAACCAACCCAATGAGTTGCACCCAATCCACCCCATGGGCACTGCAGCCCCCATCCACTCTTGTCTTGCGGACAGTCTAGCCCAAACCCTTCTCCTAGTCCGTTGCATCATCCTATCATCCCCCGAAAGCCGTTCGGGCCGGCCGTGGAAGGAAAGCTAGGTATGTGACAATGTGCTGGCACGTTTCTCTTCACAAAACATGGACGATATCAGTTGAAGGTGAAGGTGTGCCTAAGTGATGTGGCAAGAAATCTTCCTATTCTGTCCTTCCGGTGCCTACTCCAGCGCAATCTGTAAAGGTATTCTGTGTCACCGCTCGTTTGCCGCGCTGTGCTCGTTGCTGCGGTCCGCCGCCGCGAAGGACGCAGGCAGCCGTGACCTGCCTTGCGGTCTCACTGTTGGTCTAGGGTTGGTGGTCTAGAGTCGCCTCGCCTTGCCTTGCCTTGTCCCCCATCCTCTTGTTGACCCCTCCGAAGGGCCGAAGGATTCAAGTATGTTAATAGTGATGGTGTTTTGGGCGCTTGCGCGCGCCACCAACGGGAAGGGGGTCCCTTCATTATGTAGTGTCCGTGTTGCCTTCTTCAGCTGCCGGCCGAGCGGCTCCAGCCCAGCAGCCAGCGGTCAGACCACGGCAACACCTGGCACGGATATGTATGATATACCTCCACAGGGATTGCAAAGGTCAGTGCCATGTCAGCGCGCTTGTTTGTGGCAAAGGCGAACCTTCTAGCAAATCACCTAACAGTAAACCCCTGTGCGGCCCTGGTCCGCACTAACCTTTGTATTCCCTGTGGAAGTATAGATACCTGGATGTATGGATCGCAACGTAAACGAATGCACTTGCACTGCACCTGAGCGCAATATGCATTGGGCCTGTCGGAAGCATTTTTGTGTCATCCCCGTGCGTTTGTTCATCCGAGAATGCAACAACCCTGTTGGCCATCTCGTGTAATCCGTCGTGGGGTCCCATCAGTCTACAAAACCTTTCGGCTTCAGTCCGGGTATTGGAAGGGCAGGGCAGGCAACATGAAAGACATGGAAGTGGAGGTGGCAGTTTTTAACCTTGCATTGGAGGCCAGGGCGAACTACATGTGGATTCTCTCCATTATTGCAACACAAACTACGGCGGCAGCTCCGTGAGACTAAAAAGCTAAGGAGACCGGTACCAAAGAGCAAAATCACCGAGAGAGCGTCAGAGTTCAAGAGGGTAAATGTCCAGAGTCCAGGTTGGGATCCAAAGACGATCCTCAATTTCCACGTCCAGAATGGCGGGGCGCGCGTTCGGGTGACCGTTTTAGGCAAGCAGATACAGTGCAAGTGAAGTACTGTATGTATGTAGGTATGTATGTACATACATACCTCTGCGGCCCTGGACCACTGGACAGGCACGCACGCACCGACCGGTACAGGGCGCGTCCCCTCTTCTTCTTTTTCAGAACCTAGGGAACTCAATTCTCATGGCTCTCCACCTACCACCACCATCCCGACCAACCGCCCGGCTCCCCACCAACCCTTGCTTCCCTGTCCTTGTCAATGTCAATGTCCAGACAGACCCCCAACCAACAAAACAACAACACCCACGGCGCATCACCAGACGATGGGCACTCAGATCACCAGAAGCCGGGTATCTCAGGTTAACCTTGAATTTATTTTGCTTCTTCGTTGTGAAGATCCCATTCGTCAGATTTCCACTCTATGTATGTACAGTTTGCAAACCAAAGTTTATGAACGCACACAAACACGCCTAGTAGCTAGCAGTAGGTAGAAATCTTCTCTGTAGCAGGCCCAAAGAGAAACACACGCTGTCCAGTCGATAGAAATAAAGAAAACCCCAGGTTTGCACCTTAAATATCCCCCAAAAGTCCAGTCTCTTATATCCGGTGTTTGTTGTTGTTGTTTGTGGTTTTTGGTATCGTTCCGCTCGCGCCAGTGTATCAGATCAGATTTGCCAGTTGTAGGTCTTTCCTGTATCGAGCCCCCAAAAAAAAGGAAACAGTTCCTGAACTCCACGCCAAATAATATCCAGTGTATTAGATAAAAAAAAAAAAAATTAAATAAAAAGATTCCCAAGTTCGACCCGGCAGTAAGTTCCTGTAGAGGGCGATAAACGGGAAGAAAAAAAAAAAAAAAAAGATACATTGAAGATAAGAAGTGCGCCAAAGCGTGGGCGGGTGGTGGACAGGCCGTGGGTCGAAGGTAGGTTGGGAGGGAGAGTGGGAGGCAGGACAACTGCAGAGGACAGGGCAGGGCAGACAGCGCGCGGGGAGTCGGGAGCGCAGCGCAGCGCACGCGCGCATGCGCATATCAGCAGGGTCAGCCAGAGCCAGCCCGTTCCAGGTGCATGGGATGGAAAGATTGGGTTGGCTTTTTTTTTCGCTGGTTCTGATTTCTGATTTCTTTGGTTCCGCTCGGGTCGCGATGGAGCGATAAACCGAAAATCCGCGGACGAGCGAGGGAGGAGGGGGGGCTGACCCATGAACCGAACAATTCAACCCTTGCGTCGCATGCTTGCTTGCAGTTCGTCGCCAATCGTCGTCGTCGTCGTTGTCGGTACCACCATTACTCAACAAACAGAAGGGGCGGGCGGGCACCGGGCCCAGCAAACGAAGCTTGCTGCTGCTGCTGCTGCTGCCGAAGAATCGTCAGGGATCTCGCGTAGCCGTCTGTTGTGGTGTTGTGGTTATTGGTGTGGTTCTTTCGTCAGGTCGTCCATCGCCGTCGTCAACATGGCTGCATAAGAGTGTTGTGTTGTTGTCGTCGTTGTCGTCCTCCCATCCTCCTTCTTTGCGCTTCTCTATTCCCCCCTGGAACTCGGCCTCGCTCTCCCAACAACGGCTCCAATGGAAAAGTAATCGCAGACAGTAGAGACGGGGTATTCATTTAGAGGCTGTAGGTCGTCTGCTTGTTGGAGCGCTTGATCATGCTCTCCCATGCAGGGTACTCCTTCGGCTTGCACTCGCCTGTTTATGTAGTTAGTGTCACATTCTCAAGGACAACCGGTAGCCGTCGGTGCTGGACATGGGCTGGTTCCCATGCTCATGATGGCAGCTAGAAGAATAAGTTGATCACATACCACATAGTTCCTCCGCTCTAGAGCACGAGTTAGCGTGGACATGTACAGGCAGTGAGCGGGGTCCCGTACCGGTATTCAAAGTGTGTCACATTCGGTTGGCACCTCTTGTGAGTGATGGTGTAGTCCCGGCACCACTTCGACGCGATCCAGCGAAAGTGGCCGCAAGAGTACTCCCTTTGAGTGTAGTCGCACATGTTGTCTGTGTATTGGGAGGATGTGAGAGTGATGGTGTTGTTGCTCTTGCAGATGTTGAAGAACGAAGGACGAGATGGTGGCTAAGATACTCTTGGGGGGGAAGATGTGGTAGGACGCTGGGCAAGAGTTGCTTGAGCTGTATGGAAGCTTTGTAGGTAGAGTGGCTGCTGTGGGGGATCTTGGAGATTAGAAGGTGGAAGCCGGAGACTGGTGGGAACGACGTTGTATTTAAGCTCAGGTATCGTGGAAGTGAAGGTCGACGAGCTTTGGGGAGCGAGTCCACTTGCGGCCGCACCAGGAACCCATGGCGGGCTCATGCAGACATGCTAAAGTCTTAGGGGTCGGGAAATATAGTGTCGGGTACGTACTGTACCATGGTACAAGCCCAGGTGTGGGTTGAGGGAAAGGGCCCCCATGTTGGTACTGCTACCAGAGCAGAGACCTTGACAGGGCGGGGGTGAAGCTCAAAAAATGAAGGAGCCGGGCCGAGGGGGTGTGGAGGCAGAAGGCAGAACGTGCAGGGATCGTAGAAAATGGAAGCATTGGAAGGAGGGCAGGGCTCCAGGGCTCCAGGGCTCCCAACTGGGAAAAATGGCCCAGAACCTCAAATGGGGATGGAGGACTTCTTCGGCGTCCGGTACCAACAAAGAATGACATGGGTATCAAATGGACTGGGCATTTTTGATATGACGAACTATTACACCCTACAGCGCTGGAGCATGGACACACTGTCGCACACCCAAGGAAAGGCGGCGACTTGCAACCTTGGAGTCGCTGCCTTCGCACCAGCCAACCAGCCAGCGACATGCTAAAATGGACGGCCGAAACCAGTGCTCGGGCATCTCAGGGTTAGACAATATCTACGCTAGAGAAGGCCAGACTGGCCTACGGTCCATCATTTTAGCTTTGGACCCTTTCCCGCCCTTTTACGAGCACCAGACAGGGTATGGCCGTGGATTGTCGAGACGCTCGAATGGAGCCGCCTGACGGTTGCAATTCCACGAGACTGTCTCGAATCCAATGAATGGCAACCGACACGAGTGCGCTGTGGGGACCTGAAGCCCTTAGCTCTCACACAGAGGGACAAAGCTTCTCCAGCTGCCGCTGCGAGTCGAAGTCGAGTCCTGCTAGCCGCTTAGCGCTCAAGATGGGGCAGGATACCTGGGTACTTGGACACCTCTGCGTTCAACAACACCGTCTATGGTCGCTGCGTGATCGCTCTGCGGCTTGGAGAAGCCAGGGCTAGCTGCATTCGATGTGAGACGCGAAAAATGCACAGAATGCCATTCAGTGTGTACATACTGCTGCATCTGAGATGCGGGTTACAGGTCATCCACATCCACATAACGCTCCGTTTTGAAGCCCTGCGTCCGCAGTTCCAGACGGTAACCGACGGGCCAAGCGATGTGAAAAACAAGGACCCGGGCAGTTACCGGTCGACCGCTAACACCGCCCTGTATGGCGGTACTCGTAGTGGCACATAGGGCACTGTTAGCGATCGACCGGTAACTGCCCGGGGCTATTATTTTTCACATCGCTCGAAACGCTGACGGATGCCAGAACGGCCGGGCCTCCGGCTGTTTCGAGGACTTGGCTGAAGTACCCGCTACCAGCGCAGGCAGTACCCACCACATGAGCCCAACCTGGGCTTGCTTTGGAAACTTGTGCTAGCACATGAATGGTGTCCGCCTCACATCCCTCCGTTCCACTGACAAAGTCTGTCCGCTGAATGGCCTTCCATATCCCCACCTCTCGTGTTCGTGAGAGAATCCAAGTTGACAACCTAACCTTATCTTGTGTGAAGAGACATACCGGTTGATCTTGGTCACCAGACTCACCGCATGTGGCCCATGAACGACACCGCAAGAGCCGCCGCGGCACCCGTACACACAATACTGTTTGTTTGCTCTCAGAGGCTGGCTAGCAGAGGCTGGCTAGTTAATGGTCGCCTGGTCGCAATTCTCACAATGGCAGTCGGCTGAGCCAGGGGTTTCAAGACGGCATTCGGAGCGGGAATGAGAAGCGCGCGAGCGCAACCGAGACGCACGTGGGCGTGCCCCTGTAGGTGATGTTGACTCTGCTCTGATGTCTGTCTCGTCCTGCTGTTTAGACACTCACAGGAACAATTTGCTCGAATTGCGGCCCGGTTCGGAATTTGCTACCTGGGTGCGCTGGTTCGGCGTTGCATCCTCCATGGTGCCCTCCGAGTGTTAGTGGCATGCCTGATACGAAAGACGCGAGATATCACCGATGCAGTGTAGATACTGGTAGCCGGACATTTTCCTGCAAGACCGTTGATGCGCCCCTGTGCGACCCGCACCGGTGTAGGAAGTCTTGAAGCTAGAGGAAAGTGTCTCATCCATCATCCGTCCACACATCGTGTTTGGTTTCTATCCACAGTAGCCTGTCGAGGCCATGGCTGCGAATCATGACTAGAATTTTTCATTTCTGCAGGGACTCGCCCTGAATCACTTGCGTTCCTATGCTGGGCTCTTGTGGGGAATGCGCCATTTGAGAACACAATGTCCCTGCGGTGTTGGTGAGCTTTTTCTTCCGTGCTTCTAGCGTTTCCGCCGAGCCGAAAACTGCCCTTCGAAACAGAGGCCGAATGAACTGGAGTTTTGGACACTTTGCCGCCGGCTACACGGTCTGAGAGTTCCATCGCCCAAGACAACCTCAGAGCGCGGCGGGTTTCCCAGTAAGCCAGGCTCGACACAGCCCGAAGAGATCCTACCACTTTACGAGGCAACAAAGTTGCTGCTGTGCTCAGAACGGTGCGCCCGTGGCAAGCCAGGACAGCACAGGCCTTGAAAGTCTGTTGATGGTTACGAAGTATGTCGCTTCTTGCGACAACGAGGGGCTCTTTCGCGGCCCCCGAGTTTTGGGGTGGCGTTTGTTCGGAAGCTTCTGAACACGTGGATGGTCGTGGATACCTCTCAGTTTATCCAGACGCTAACATTTACCCACCGTGCCGGCCGGGATTCGCACGGGTGCCAGACCTCTTTGGGCGCCGCTGGAGGTGTCGTAGAAGCTTCTAAATGATGACTGACAGGCTCGCCTATCTCCATAGCGCACAAGCCCTGAAGCCGCGGAAGATGAGAGTCTGTGATTGTGAAGGAATCAGCGCGTTGGACATTCCCCTTTACTTTCCTAATCGAGCGGGACATCAAGCATCACGGATCATGCTACTTCGACTTTGAGTTTGTCTCTCCATGCTGCAAATCCGTGCAAGGCAGGCAATCGGGAAATTCAGCAGTAACCGAAATCCGGGAACCGAGTTAAAGCACAGTGGAGCCATGGTCATTGGACACAAGCTTCTGGCAGGCACGATCACTCACCCCTCACCTCACTTACCACTGGATGCCCCTTCCTCTTTCGTGATGGACGAAATAGGAAAGGCAGGCACGCTGCCAGTGTCACTTTTTGAACCCGATAAGGAGTCCAGAAAACGGTCCTTTCTTAAGAGACTTTCAGGCAAATTGGTACGGCACCTGTTTCAACGCTGTTTTCCTCGCTAGCAGCCCGGTGTTGTTGCAAGAACATATATACATATACATATTCCTAGATTCTATCGAGTGTCTTCGACCAGTCCGGTGGACTTTTGCACCACCATTTGTGCTTCTGGAAACACGAGGAAAGGAAACAGCAAAGGTGCGATTGGGCCCCAGGGTGCGGAGTATACCCAAACATTTTTTCGGCTTCGCAGACAGAGTCATGGCAGACAGACAGGCTTCACCTCGAATCGGCGGCCAGAATTGTCTCCTTTGAGGGTAAGCCACGAGCGCCATCTCAAGGACATTGAAGCGAAGCGACTAAGCCTAACTGGTTGTGCCTCGACTCGCGGCCGCTTCGCCCTAATATGACGATCGCATTTGTTCGAGGTTGGCGGCAGGCACTGTTGGAAGATGTCGAATTGGCCGCTTCGGCGAAGCGGGTTTGCAAGAATTTCTAGGACGATGCCCGTCAAATTCAGAAAGGTAAATGCACCGAGAGCCCGGTCCTTGTCCATGTTTCCCGCATCGCAAAAAGGAGGGGCATTGCCACACCATGGAGGAAACAGAGGGATCAGGGGAGGTGCAGATAGTCATCTGTATGCGGCCTGAATCGAGCGAGAGGTCAAAGATCGAAGCTTCAGGTCCAAGAACACACCACACCTCTGTTCGCACAGGAAGCCGACGGCAGTCAGTCTCGGCCGAACCAGTTGCATTTCTCGACTCATGATCGTCGCGGTCGGTCCCCACAAATGTGCCAGTTGAGTAAGGCGCAGACCATCATCCATTAGACGAACGCAGCTCATCTTCTTCGCTTCTGCTCTCGGCCATTGGCAATGCCGCCTTGGCGATATCCTTGATGCACATCGCAGTCACGCTCGGATTAAGGCGTGCGCCTCCAAATGCTTTGGGCTTTCAAGGAGGGCCGGCTGTGACAATGCGCATCTCACACCAACCAGTCCCTGGAATATCAGGTTAACCGGTATGTACACACTCGTGCCTCCTTGACTCTCTGACAAGAGCACAGTACAGCGCCCGCAACACTGCTCCGCAGGCGGTTTTGAAACCGACATGCATCACGACTTGTGCACGGTTCTAGATCAAGAAAGTTGGGGTTATGTCTAACAACGCTGCCCGTTCCTTTGTACATACCAAATGGCCATTCACGATAGTCGGCGGCCCCGAGACCAGTCATTTCGCAAGCCGACCTCTTCATGGGATTCTCCTCCAGAAACAACAGGAGGTTAAAACAGGATCGGGCCGTGAAGGAGCCGAATGAAGCTTGTCACCTCAGCCTCAAAATAAGAGCAAAACAGCATAGGCTGGGGGGCATCTTTCTCTCTGACCATGCCACCGGTGTGCATGACACCGGTGAGCTCCTTCGAGGTAGCGAGGCGAATACGGCAAGATGGTGTCATCGCCTTAATTTCTTATCTACACTCCAGGTGTTTACCCTGGAGTCGGCAGGACTTTCCAGCGGCAACTCTACACCACCTTCACATGGCCTGGGACCGGTCTTCTCGCCGGCCACCTCTGGTTGGGCATCGGGATATTTGATGATCAGATAGGCAGGTCATTTCATATTCAGGTATATACTACTACGCTGCAACCGACCGTGCCCTGCGTGGAGAACGACTTATCGCGTCACTGCGCCGCCCTTAGGAAGCTTGTCGAAGCGTTGCAGAAGCACGCTAAGGGCACCGTATCCATGTCCTCGGTGACGATGGCTTTTGACACCATGCCTCTTCTCGACACCACAAAGGACATGTCTCCGTTTGAGTCGGCCAATAACGTACTCGAGGATCAACATTTTTCCATGGCAGCGTTCATAGACTCCACGGCACATCTGGATCAAGCTTTCTGGGCAGGCGGTTTCCTCTCCATTTTGGGTTGTCATCATCCCCTGCTGCAGACTTAACTTCAAGTGGTTCCTGGTCCCATCTGCTACTGAAGAGATTTGGGAAGTCTTGCCTCGACTTGGAAGGAGGCGCGAGGTTGAACAGCAACGGCTACCACCAAGCGAGCCTATTCTCTTCTAGAAGCCGAACTAACAGCGGACGCCGATGCTCTTCCGGGCTCCGCGGCGCCATTGCCGTAGACTACATATGAAAGAGTACCCGAGTCAATGACGCCTTTTGACATCGAGGAAAATGGATGGCAAGTCTTGACACTGCACACGCTTTTGGTATGCAAGCCATGCCGCTGACTTCGTGAGGAGTTTATTGGTGTTTACGAAAGCCATCTCGTTTCTCGCTTCCAAAAAGATGCCTGTCAGACGTCAAAAATGCCAGTTGTGCTGCTGTGTTCCCCAGCTAGTGGCTGGTATGGGGCGCCATGGCTGACCCCAAAACCCCAACCCCCGGGCGTCCCAAGAAGCGCACAGCCAATAACAATCGACCCGGCGGTTTCGCCGCAGACACGGTCAGATACCGCCAACGTGGAACTGGGACGGGCGGACAACCTCTGGCTTCCCGGAAACCGATTACGACGGGAGCAGCACCCAAACAGCCCTCAGGGCTGCACTACACTCCATACTACACAGTATGTGCTTCTGTTTGTACTAGGGGCGCCGCTTGCAAGATGCAATGGTTCCCGGCAATGCAGCTAATTCACATCTGCCGCTTTCTCTTTCCACCTTTACGCAAAGTCGAAGTGCGTTGCAGCTTTCATCGTGGTAATGAAGATGGAGAAGCATGGAGGTTGGAAAATGTCCCGGATTGCATCACAATACTCGCGCGTATCCGTCCGAGAATCTCGCGAGCAAGATGCGTTTCTGCAAGGCCGGGAGATCGGCCGGGCTTTCTGACAATTTGGTACGAATCGCTCAATGCGCGAACGGGCTGTTCGTCGGTTTAGTGAAACCCGAAACTGCAACAGAGGCGGCGATCACAGCGATGCGCAGCCAGCGCCTGGAAGGGCCGGCGGGCGGTGAATTACCGGCGGTGCGTTGTTCTGACACTCCCTTCGGTTAAGAATGCACATCATCTACAAATCGTATTCTAGACCAAGGTCAAGACACATCCGACGGTGCAGTAGATTCATCGCCAAGCCTTCCTCTCACACAAAATACTGGCCATTCCCTGCTCGAGCGGTCAATGCTATGGGCCATGGCAAGGGGCATTAAAGGCGCCAGCCACACAAGGCGAAAGAAAGCCTCCAGTGAATGATAACACCTGCTCTTTTTGACAGCTCACAAATTGCTGGAATGAGGATCTGATGGCATGACCAGAGGATGATAGAGGCGTTGATAACAGGTCGAGCATATCCATCGACGTTCGTCTCCCTGTCGGCGTGGCGCCTCGCTCCTCAGCTTTGTCGGCGATCATCATCCAGGCCTGTACCCTTTGTACGTAATATCCACTTGAACTGCGTTATCAAGTCCCGCCGTCCCCGGTTGGAACGCACAGCTTTTCCAAGATAGACGGGGAGGTAGGAAGGGGCCTCGGGGACTTAGGGACGTGCCGCCGCAGTGTTGCGGCGCGGCAATGCTCATAACACGCGAGACGGAGCCTTGTTGTTTCTCTTTTGTCTCTTTCTTCCCAGGATGTTGCCTGTTTATTACTCAGTCTCGACTCAAATCGACTCAACTTGGGGCGCTGCTCGCGCCAGGCCGGGAAGAGGCCGATGCAGAACCTGAAAAGGTCGTCATCGTTCAACAGGAAGGGATCTCCATAGGGGACTTGGGGGATTCCCGATTCCGCTGTCAGTTGCGAGTTAGCGAGCAAAAGGAAAGAAGCATGATGTTAGGCTGGGGGGCTAGCTAACGTGCACCCGGCGACCGCACGAGGACGGAACGGTTCGTCCCACAGTCACACAAAACACACACCGTGGGCACACCTTATTCCAGTCTAGTGTGGGGGGGGGGGATTTTCAACTGCCAGGTTGATGTCGCATTCACGGTCGGCGTAGCCTCCAAGCCAATCAGCTTTCCTCGCTGCTGCCGGCGAACTCGATAGTTAAGGACCGGTCTGGTTATCAAAACAGTCCAGGCGAGTCCGTTTTTGGTGTTACCAGGGGACTTTCCGTCTTTGCCTCTTTCACCAGGTCTCACCTGGTGGACGACTAACGGCCTGCTCAGAGCATTTTGGTACCAAATCGCATTCGTCGCGGTGACCCGTGGCTGCACATCAACGCCAGGGTTTTGGTCAGTCGGTGGCAGCCACCGAATCCTTCAACCTCCAGAACGGTGCATCACCGCAACGACATCAGACGAGGCACATACTACTTTCCTAATCAAGCAATCCGACACGCGAGTTTCGATAGTTTCCTTCAATTCCCGAGTCTTTTTGTTCCCGGAATAACATCAGATTAAGATCAAATTACTCCGTTCGGTGTATAGTCGCGAATGCAAACGTCCGAGCCCGTCGAGGTTCTCTTCCCCTGCGACGCTGTCTCTTTCAGGACGCCAAGACTTTCGCAACCTTGTCCTTCATCAACCCCCTTCAACAGCGCTAATGCCCAGTGAGCAAACTTGTGACTCTTTTGAACCTTAGCGTCCCCCGAAGCCCCGTCATCATTGACGACAGCATCAATGCGGCCGGGCTGGCTTCCGGATGGTGTTCGTTCGGAGGCTTCGGACCAACTAAAAGTGACGGCTGCCGCTGAAATCCCATTCGGAATACGAAGTAGGCCATATACCCCAGATGCGCCAACTATCGGGAGTGTGCGTAGATAGCGGCAAGCCTCTGCATTTCAGCATTTGCCAGCAATGGCCGATCGGGGGTTTCGTTAATCGGTGATGAATACGAAACGCGGGACAGCGAGGCTCTGGAAAATTGATGGTGTTGGCGATCAATCTTTTGCTCAGTGCGTGCGCATAGCGGGGTTGCAGGCAGATTGGCGACACCGAGAAATACGCGGAGTGCAGCATTGCAATCTGACAGACGGTCAGTCAAAAAAGGATCTGGCAAACTCGCTTACAACTCCATATCTCCACATTCTTGGAAATCTGGGAAGGAAGCAGTTGCGGTACCGGTCCGTTGGAATGGGTCGTCAGCCCGTGTAACAATGGATTCCGGTTAAAAGCCAGCCAGCAATTGCCGTATCAGCTTTCACAGTGGGAAAAGAAGCTCACCAACGGATAACTGCTTCACATTGGCATGCATCCCACCTTGCTTGACATTGCTTGGCATTGCTTAACTGTCTGGGCTACGCCAAAAGGGAGAGAAACAAGAACCATCGCTAAAATCATCATAATATCGAGTTGTCGACAACTGCGCGAGCTGCGGTACCGCCTGCCTACCATGGTGGGTGGGCAATGCAATCCCTTCATCCGATCGATGAGAGAGTAATGATGTGAAGAGCTTTTGGACAAGCGAAAAGCCACAATAGCCAAAGGGTCGGATTTTCCGTGACTCTCTTCTGCAGGATTACATTTTCGGTAGCCACTATCGACCACTATCGATACATGTACGTACCCCAGTAAGCAACGTCGCAATCCAGCTCTTGCATCTTGTTTGCTGCAGCTCTGACAGCTGCAGCCACTCATTGGCTTGCCCTGCGTTTATTATGGCTGCTGCAGTATGTTAGCGCAAAGCAATCACACCCGCCCTTCCCCTCTTGCACGGGAATTTTCTGTATGAAGTAAATTGACAGGTCAGAACGACCACAAACCGCTGAATCCGAGCACCTGTGTGTGTCAAAGCCGCACACACGCACACACGCACGCTCAGTAAAAGAGACAGATGAAACAGAGCGAAGAGTTGGGAGATCCGATCTGTGTCAACTGACACGGATCCATTCGGATCGAGCGAATCATGATCATGGTCTGTCCAAAGACTGCCGGACCCCGGCTGTCGCTGTTCAACCAACGATGCCGGAAAGGAATAAAAGGTCGGCCGGCAACCGCAACTACCGGTGTGAACTCTAGACTAACCAATAGCATTGCGAAGTCGACAATTACTCTAACAAGCCGAGTCCCAAATAGGTGTGGCAGCACTGGTAGACCGGCGTCTTTTGGGGTTGGATGGCCGTCACATACCACATTCACATGGAAAGACTGATCACCAATCATCAATCGAATGGCGTGAATGTTGTTGTTGTGAATGCACTGTACTTCCCACCATAAAAACATTGAGAGCCATCGTGATTGAGAGACAAGGCTCTGGACCCCAACGGTGTATGTGGTAGGTATGTTTGTATCATTTCCAAGATACCAGTCACATGGCGATGCATCCTCCTCATGATGTGTAGGTGTATGCGAGTGAGAAAGTAGATGTCTGTCACTGAGATTCTTGGTTCAGCGTCATAGACTCGGCGGAGCATCCGTCTTGAACTGGCAACGCTGTGGCGGGTATGTTATCCGCGACTATCGAACGGCACACACACGACCAACTTGAACACAGAAGAGGGCAGGCAAACACGCCATACATCGTACGATGTTCACATTAGGTTTGCCGCCACCGCGACGGACTGGCCCAGATGGAAACCTGGATGCCGGACCCAAGGCCGAGTCCATCACACCCCGGATCTAAAAAGGCTGGGCTAAGAATAAATAAGGTGGTGATTCTCTGGTTAGGTCCAGTTCGTGACAATATTGTTTCACCGGGCTTCCAGAACTTCCCAGGGAAGATAATAGTCGTTAGGTTTTGGCACGGTAGTAGACGGGTTGCATCTGATAATTGTATTAAGGATTAACATGAAAGCCATATGAATAGCGGCAGCGAGAACACGAGATGCAATAAAACAAACGAAATAATTAGAATACCGAGTTCCACCTGACTAGTACGAGATAGTCTTTTCTTTTCATGGCCTGAGATTGGATGGCAATGGTAAGAGGGGTAGGATACGTGGTCACAAGTTCTCACAGGTTCATCTCTAGCGTCGTGGTGGTTGGAACTAACCGTGTATCTGGGCCTGGAATAACGAGATGTTGTCTGGGTGAAGGACAACGAAGGACATGGAGGGGGGACAAAAGCATAGTGCGTGCAAAAGTGAGACAAAAGGAAAGGTTGTTATGTCCCCTCGACCGGAATCGAGCCGGTGACCTTCCGGTAAACAATGTCTTCCATTACAGCCGAACGTGATATCCAACTACACCACAAGGGGATTTTTTGTTGTTGCTTTCGCCACGTCCCAGCAAGCCACTGTGACGGTCTCGCAGGCCTGCCAGCATTCAATGTCACACTTGGTTGGTGCTATGTATACTAGTTGGTATGGACTATCATACTGGGGTTACGGACCCACCCAGTCTAAGCTGGCAGCAACCTCTCTCTAACTTGTGGGGTTCTTCCTTCAGTGATGACTTCGTGGACTACCAATGAGAGATTTGCTGTTTGCATGAATTCGAAAGCCTCAGTTAACGAATATCAAAGTGTAGGTGCTCATGCGTTTGCGGTTTAGGGTGAAGTTGGTCACCCATCGGATGCAACAACTTCCGAACTGAGACATCCGGTTGACCAACTTCCACATGACCAAAGTCTGCCTTAGTCTCGTGTAACCTGAGTAGTGAGCACCTAGTGTTTCCTATGCCTGTCGGCTGGTGTACTGTGTAGCCGGTGTGAAGTTGAGCATGTGCCCCGGTGCCCGTCGAGTTTAGGTTCGGATCGCACCCCGGTGATTACTAGTAATCGATGCACATGACATGTCACATGCACTTCTCGATTCGCTAGACCATCAGCCACACATGTCTTGGCTTTGCACCTCATGTAGCCAAGATATGGAAGCAAGATTTTCGACGCCCCCGAAGCTTGGGCATCAATACTCAACAACCGGTGTGATTATGTGATATGATATGTGGCTTGGGGGCTGAGATTCATACCTATCACTGCTCCCTGTTGTTTTCCCTCGTGAATACCACACTCACAGAAAGTATATGATTGATTACTGCATTAGGAAACTGGTCTCGTGCCAACCACCTCGTACTGGTAAACGTTCTCGCGGGGAAGATGGGAGGGGTAGAGTTACATTGCATCCTGTCATCACCTGCAACCCGTTGCCGAGGAAGTTTGTGTCGCGTGTGTGGCGTTTTCAGACCTGAAAGTACCGCGACAAGAGAGGCTCGGCTTGTCCCGTAGAGGCTTATATGGCTTGTGTATGGCTGAACTGTCATCACATCACACCGGCCGAATGCAACCCCCAACGGAAGAATAATCGGACAAACCGAAAGAGGAAAAGAAAACAAGACAATGATAAAAAATGACGAAATCGAGAAATGACGGATGCAATCCCAGAATCACCCATTGGTTCGGAGCTGAACACCTTTCTGTTTGTCCTACGCAGTGGCTTTCCGAGTGGCTTTTGGGGTGTCAAACCCGCATGGTGGCTTTTGGAGTTTGACGTGGCTTTCCCAAAGAAAAAAATGTGGCTTTGTGTCAAAACTCAAAAGAGACAAGTTTAAACGGTAAACGGCTGGGCTGCAAGCCTCAAGCCTCACAGTAATGTATCCAACTGGCCGGGCAACTAGCCCCAGGATCGGCTTTCGCTTTCCCCGGACATCGCGTTACAATTCTCCCATCCAGTTGAAACGCCATTCTGCGCCAAGAATCAGGGTCTAGTCCAGATTACTAAACCGTAGGTGATAGTAATCAACAATGACCTTGTTATCATCTGCATTGGCCCGTAAAACCGTCAAGAAAGTTGGGGCTTATGCAGCCTATTCTATAGACACACCCTGAGCAGGCTACAGACCCCGATCACGATCCTGGAGGTTGATAGCGATAAGGTTACATTTTCAGTGTATCTTGCAGTATCATGTGCCTAGCATATTGTGCTGTCAACCTGCAAGGCATGTGCACGCACACGGACACGTCCAAGTCGACATGCAAGTTTTGGAGTAATATAAGGGCTTCTTTTCCACTGACAGTCCTCATCAACAACGTCGGCTTGGTGGTCTAGTGGTATGATTCTCGCTTAGGGTTCACCCTACAGCACAGCTTGCGAGAGGTCCCGGGTTCAATCCCCGGCCAAGCCCGCCCTATGCCCTATGCCAAGGTCCTATGCCAAGGCTCTCCCTACTTTTTGCCCATCTGTCGTCTACTTGACTCAGTAGAGGGTATTGCCTCCCCCCTTCTGTTGAATCAGTGCTGCAATGTGCGTATCAAGACGTAGATGTCCTTTTTGTCATCGACCTGAGAGACTTCGAACTTCAGCTGAAAGAATCCACTCGAGAGCCTCTCTCCTTTACACGGAAATAATCCGGCGCTGCAGATATCCCAAGCTGTTGTAGTGGGATATGGTAACATAGTAAATGGAGCCATGGACGATAACGAACTGTAAGCGAGCGAGAACTTGGCCTGGGAGGACCAACTCCCGCACCGCCTGGCCGACCTGAAAGTCTGCCTCCAGAGATCTGTAAGAGGAAGATTGGGCTCAAACTCCGGCGTCCATAGATAAGCTAGCCCGGAGAAACAGAACTCCGACGAGAAAGGGGGGGTGTCCAAGCCCACAACATAACAGGTCAAACCGCTGGAATGATCTTGTAGGCTTTCCCTAACACGGCAGGTGCTGCCAGCTTCCGGCACCTCCGCGAAACGACCTCCGGATCCCCACCAGATACCGTAGCTCAGGAAGCCGGTGGGAACGGAACGCTCGTTCTTTGCAGATTACGATCTTCCGCAGCACGCATTGCATCGCGCCTTGTGGTCTGAGAGACACCCACCGGACAACACATGTTCCTTCCTCTTGCAGACGACGGCTTTGCTCCTCACTCGAGCCTCTCCGGTCAAGAAAACCAGGCTCGGCCGGTGTTGGCGTTGGGAGCGGTGTCTGGCGGAATATGACCGCTCGGACGGAACGTGCAGCGACGAACTCTCCATGTTCGATCCGTGCCGACGATTTCTGCGCGCCAAGAGAATGGCGTTCAAAGTCCCGTGCCTACGGCGGGCTTGTGGGAAGCGGTCAACACGGTGGAGGAAAAGACGATCTGTGATCTGAAGCGGACTATCTGCACCGAGAAGCACCGTCGTTTTCGTAGTCCATCTTCATCGTGGCACTCGGTCGTATCGCGATCGATCCGTCAACTTCGCACCCCCTCGCCGAGGCGTCCGAAAGTTTTTAGGGCTCCTCTTCAAGATTAGGGCCTCTCGAGGCATTTTAGTTCAGGGTAATGTATGTGTCAGGTGGCTTAAACCGAGGTAGCAGCAGAGGGCAGACGGTGGCTTGCTGTATGTCGACGAATGCGGAAGGCCTTAGTCTAGGCTGTAGACGTGGACGTACACCCCTGATAGCGCCATCGGAGAGAAATAAGCTGTGTGTCTGCATGCATGCATGCATCATGCAGACATGCCATCGATGTCACACCTGATACGGCAGATGCAGCATGCACCGTCGAGCGCCGCGAGTCAGTGTAACTGTATACTACATTACCCCTTCCGCACATACGCACAGGCGCTTGATGAGATGTGACAAGGTGCAAGGGAGACAAGAAAGACGGGAACGGGAGGAATCACTGGGCAAGAGATCGTCCCAAGTTTTCTCGAACTATGACAAACTAGTATCCCAGCCTGCCCCAGCCCGCATCCAGCCCCATGGCAGGCGGTTCACGCCAAGCATCGTGCAGCCTGTCAGTCACACACTCCCTGCAGACGCCGCCGGTTCCAAGAGCCGCCGGTGCCCGCCGAACAGCTTCACTAAGCGGCACCTCAGACAAGGCGGACGCGCCGCGATGGCCCGATAATCCACTTGCTTTCCGCTCGATGTTACTGGCAATCAAGGCCGGTATTAATGCAGAATAACAACCCAGGAAAGTCGAAGCGATAAACTCCCGCTACCACGAACCGCCGGTCCGATTGCGTCAGGATGTCAAACGCCTGCATACGCTATCGGCTGCGACACCGCAGTTGTGATGGCAGCCCTGAAGACCTGAAAGACCCTAAAGTTCGTCTACTACCCCAGTCGTCTGGTTAGCGTTGCTCGATGTTGACAGGCAGTGACATGTCATGGGGGTGTGTGTGTGTGGGCCAGTTTGGCAGAAGACAAACGCGAGATGTGACAGGGCCGGTGCGATTCGTTCCCAGCGATCGCGTCAAGCCAATGGGAAGCTTCCGCGGTCAGCCACCAAACGTCTGTGTTCGCGAAAGCTATCAAGGAGACAAGGACAACGACTGACCTGTCAGCTGCGATACCGGGCTGAAGGTGTGTCGGGCCGAAGGGGAGTGTTTTCTTGGAACTGCTTCACCGAGATGAATGTCTCTTATTTGCTTTTCGAGTACGAGGAAGCAAAGTGCGGTGTGAATGGAGATCGGCTCAATGCAAGAGAGGCATTCGGAAAAGCAAAAAGAAAACTGCAACTACGACTGGGTGCATCGCCCGCACCTTCCTAGTTTGCAAGACCTTTCAACACAATGGCGTCCGGAGCTTGAGGTCCGCCGCAATCTGCAATCCCTTCACCTCAGCTGACTGCGCCGAGTACACTACCACCAGCCGTCGTCGCAACGCTTACACCCGAGCGGCGCGGACTGTACATACGCTCAACGAAGCAGGTTTCCTAGTCGCACGCCTGTCGAATGTAAGTACCTGTACACAACTTGTCAAACCTCGTATCCGAGCTGCTCTTCCTTGCTTACAGGCCGTCCGGCAATCGCGCCGGCGCGGAGCGGACCGTGACGGCATGCGAGCCACAGTGGATTTGCTAGTGATCGCTGTGCACTCCAACCACTGAAAGTGCGTTGGTGTTGGTACTTCCAAGCCTCAAGCGAAGAGCTAACAGCGGGCTGAAGCCAATCGAATTATCTGAAAATTGTCAGGGACCAGGGCGAGAGAGAGAAGAACTGGAGACTTGTTACTGCATTCTGCGCTGACCTTTCTATTTTGGTGCAAATATTAAGGAGTCACTTCTGGCTGGTGAGTGTAACTAAGGCTATTGATTGGCTGGCGCATGGATGAGTGTGCGAGAGAAGGCACGAAGTGGGGGAAAGAACCGTACCAACGAACTTTCAAGGGCTGATATGTAATGGTCGCTTACTGTACTACTGTACTGAAGTTCATCATAACTCCTCCCATTGACAAAGATAATGTAAGATAATCATCATCACCTCGCTGATGTCTACAGTCTTTACGGCGGAGGGATAATCACCGACCGCGAGGACGCCATAAAACAGGCAAAAATATGACGGTCTCGGTCATGAAAGCATGTCCAGCATCTCGTATATAGCCACTGCAATCGCCATCGTAGACTTCGCACTGCAGTCTACCGTTAGCATGAAGACATGGCTCTTCCGAAAATTGAGTCAAGTCCTCGAGACGACCGTCGTCGGATTTGGATGTGTCCAAATCTGTGGGATCGGCGACGGGTTCCGCTCGCACTGTAGTAAAGTGCTAGATAACGTCACTGCCAAGTTCCAGTGCTCCATTGCTAGTAACAATTTCACGAACACCAGCACCAACCTTAAGCTTAGAGCTGAGAGAGCGCAAGCAAGCCGAGACTGCTCGTCAATACTTGATAACAGATATTCGCAATGGCAGTAATAACGAGAACCGCTAGTAAAGCGCTCAAGCACGACAACTCTTCGATGAGCACATGTAACCAGGCCCCACCGATCCAAGTCATGCATCCTCCACCCGCAACGCGCCTTCCTCCCGCAAGCGGTCTCGGTCGTTGCCTGAGAAGACACCCGACGAACACTACATCATGGTTAATGGCCGGCGTTGGAGAGCAACAGACCCTCTCATCCCAGAAGCATGCCGAACTGAGCTCAAGCACTTCCTTGCCAAAGGCAGGTCTGGTGTCCGAGGACAAAAAACCGCAGAGCAGATAGCAGGAAATTCACCAGTCTTTGGGGAACGGAGCAAGCTCGAATGGTGGAACGACACAGAGAAGGGGAGGCGGGAGCGATGGGAAGGCGCTCTGCGAGAGCTGCGGGAACTGGACGCGTCCAAATGAGCATTTCATTCCCCAGAACGTTGCTCTAATATCTAACAAACGGAGAGGTGTTTGAGCCTGCCACTAATACGCCAAACTCCGGGCCAATTTCCAAAGATCAAGGAAACGGCGCTATATTATGTACAGAACGGAAAGAACGGAAAGAACGGATGTCAAAAGTTAAGGTACTTGCTATCACCAAACTGCGTGGAATCCCTCGACCACCTCCGAGTCCTGGACGTGTACGTGTCCGCACCATTCAGTTCCTTCTCGTCGACATCCCTCCACGGCCGACTGTACCTGTTGAAGTACCCCCACCCCTTTTCGTTGGTCTTTACTTCTGTGCCGCGGAGGATGAGATGGTACTCCGTGATGGGTGGGGTAGCAGCCTGCTTTTGCTTTCCGAGGGACAACATCTTCCGGAGGAGGAAGCGACGACCGCATGTTCTTGTCTTCTTCTGAGTCTGTTTGATGACAGGTGCATCCGTCATCTCTCCACCGGGTGCCTGCATCAGGACGACAACCTTCCACTCCCTCCTGCGAAAGGCGTTGCTGCTGCTCTGCACGCGATCGTTGAGCAGGTCGTAGATCTCGTCCTGGACAGTCCAGTCCAGCCTGCGCAGTCTCCGTTCCAGATCCTCGCAGCACAACAACGCCGGGTTGCTGGTCTTGCGGGTGGTGGTGGTGTCTGCTGCGAACTGCGCCTGATCTCGCGCGCAGACACTGGCCAGCTCCTCCTGGGAGAAATGCACGTTGGGAACGACAGACAGGATGTGAGGGTTCTCGGCTTCCGTGCGCGCCCACCATCTGATACCCAGGCAGTTGAACCATGATACCACCCGGGTACTTGGGGCGTGCCATACGATGGTCCATGATTCCAGGACCGTCTTGTTATCGCCCTCTAGAGGTACTTGGCTACACACAACCGTTAGTACGGCATCAGCGTGTGGGAGGAGAGGGAAAAGGGGGCGCTTACAAGATCTTGGTCTGGCAGGCTAGGTCACTACAGCAGGACTTGGCAAGGCTTGGAAGCTGCCCGGCTGAAGTTGGGTGGACTGAAGGCCGTTGTTGGAGAAGAAGACGAGGATCGTACCCTCCTTGATCGGATGCTTCGGTGGATGTGCGGCCAACGTCCCCCGCAGCGGTGAGGATGGACTCAACGTCAATGGGTAAAAGATGTGACCGTTCGTCTTCAACGTCAGGGACGTCGGGGATTGATGGGAGGGTTGGTATGCAAGCGAATGCCATTTTGTCGGGTATGGATGGGGTTGCCTGGTGGTGCTATCGAGGTTTGGGTAGTGCACAGTGACCGGCGAGCAATGAGATAATATACTATCATCTTCATCGCGCCACTGTTCTAACGCCGCGGCACGGGGTTTAATCCTGGGCAAATTCCCCGTTGGTTTTGGGTTTTGTGTCACAGGCAGACAAGCTTCTGATGTTGGCTCACAGCAGAGTTGTGTGTGGAGTGATTCGGATTATGGAGTCGTGAGGCACAACCATCCATAGGGGGGAATGAACACCCCCAAAGCTATTTACAGATCATTCGGGAGCTCCCGCAGTGAGATTTGCAAGGTCTGCTGCTGTTGCAAGAAGGCTCAGCTCACCGCAGCAGCCGTGTTTCGTTTCATGTTGTCAATTGGCAGGTGCGCGCCGCTTGCTTCAGATCCCCCAGCTGCTGTGCCGCCAACTCGCTGATGCAACAACAGTCCCTGGAGCTAACTCTGCGAATCTGCACGACGGATGGGATTTTGACGGCGCAGTTTTCCAGGAGGGCGAATTTGGATTAAAGACGGTCGGAAATCTGCCTTGTGTCTCGCACTCGTCTACCAGCATTGTTAGAGCTTGAGCGCCAACGTGCTGCACATGAAACATAAACCCGCGAGTCTCGCACTCTAAAGCTTGGCTGTCGAGTCTGCATGTCTTATCGGGACGATCGCGGTCAATGCTGACCATCATTGCCATGTCAGAAACTCCAGTTGTGATGTCCTCAACCCGTACTCTCCCCCTTGCACCCTGTCACTCTCGAGATGCGCAGTTGCAGCCACAGTTAAGTACTCAAACATGTTGATTATGTGTAATCCAGACGCCAATCGCTCTAATGACAATTGTGTTACACCCCGCCCCCTCCGTTCTCTCTCCATCCCCAGCCCAACCGCCCCGTATTCCCCCATCACTCAACCAGCAGCCTCCTTGACCTTCCCAGCCGCGTTCGGCGCCTCATCGATGAACTCCGGGACCTCATCCTGCATGAAGCTGGGAATTGCCCCCTCGCCAGCACCCATAGCCATCTCCCTCTCCAGCTCCACCTCTTGCCCCAGCGCCTCCAGCTCTGCATCGAGTTCAGCCTCGTCTACATCTTCAGGAATGTCGTAGCTCCGTGCTAGTGACTCTTGAATCTCGTTGCCTACATCCAGGAGATCCGCCATCTCGTCCTGCAAGCGCTCAATCTTGTCAATGTCCACCTTTCCATACTCCTTCCGCAGCGCCTTGTTCGTGGACTTCAGCGCGTCCATGGTGACCATGGTGTTCTTGAGATTGTCTTGCATCGTCTGCGCCTGCTCCATGTTCCACACCTGGCTCTGCAGCTGGTCGCGCTGCGCCTCGTACTGTTTTCGTCGTTGAAGCACCTTTAGCGCCTTTTGCTTCAGAGCAGTCTTTCCCGGCCCGTCGCGCATCTTGGCCAGCTTGGTTTGGTACCCGGTCAACTCGGCGTTCAAAGAGGCCAGCTTCACGTCGATGGAGGAGATGCGGGTGTCGATGTTGGATATCGCCGAGTTCAGGGTCGGTTTGGGCGCCTTTGGGGCGGTCGTGCCGAATAGGCGGTTCATCTTGGCTTCTGCTATCTCAGATCGGGTGAGGTAATGAGGATATCGTGGGGGAATGTGTTTGGTAAAATTGGAGAGTGAAGTCGATGTCGGCGTCGCTGGGAGAGGCTGTACGTGGTGGAGAGAATGCGCCGACAGCAGCTGTTGTGGATTGATTGCGGGATGAATGCGTGACGACAGAGGGGTGGAGCGGGCGTGGCGGGGCAGGGCTGCAATTTGGCGGCCCAATCAGAACATTGTCGGAGACCCTCTGCACACCTGATCCAGCACGTTGCTCTGCGCTGTGGCATGCGTGAACGCAAAGCAATCACGTACCCGGGGCCGTTATCCTTACACAATTCCGAACTCCACTGTCAAGGTCAAGTCTTTGTATGCATAATAAATATCTGCCTTGTCTATTACTGCCATTGCATTTTGACCGAGTTGTAATACCACGCAGCTCATAGTGCGTTCTCTAATGCGAAAAGGGTGCGCGGCAAGCCCATCTTTATTGCCGCTTGTACAGTAGCCGGCGATTATATGACCAGTAAAAATGGCTGGGTTGTACGGGATACTCATGAGAGTCAATATGGTAGCCTGTCTGCTGAACTTCTGCTAGAAACATGTTGCCTGGCTGTCCACGTCAAACCGAGGACCCCCTTCACTAGTCCCAGAAGGAGTCTTTGTCACCGCCGTAAGTGTGTCCGTTCATAACCCTAGAATTTCCTGACGCATGAATAGATTTGATGGACATACTTCCACTCTGAGGTACTTCTTTCACTCCTCTCCAAGGGTTGCTGTAAAAGTCTCCATCCCGTATTTTCGCATCTCCTGTACAAACGATATGACCGATCGTGTTCTTTGCTGTCAGGCCCGCCAGCTCGTCCCGAAACAGTCGATCCACTCCTGTAGCTACCTCGCCGACGAGGTACAGAATAGGCTGTTTCTGTTCACTGTCGGTAATGCTCTCGATGATCTCGCTCGCCTCAGCCTTGGCCAGGGCAGTCTGGGCTTCGGGGGCGGGGAATTCCTGCTCCAGGTTGTGAAGCAGCTTGGTCACGGATTGGGTAAGGTTCGAGAGCCGCTCCCTGTCGTGCAAAACCCATTTGATCCGTTGTCTCTTCGTTACGGTTAATCCTGTCAGTCGTTTCCCGATGAGAGACGTGATCTTGCTGTGCAACGCCACGAACTTCGGCTCAATCTCGACAATGTTCTCGTCTCTTTTTGCCTCGGGATAGAATTTTCTGGACACCTTCTCTGTTTCATCGAACAATGCCAAAATCTGGCCCAGAGTGTCTTTGGCGAGCTCGAGGTCGGCCGTGGCGAGTGGCGGAGGGGGATCATCATACACCTGAACAGCCGCCCCCCAGCGAGAGAGACGGAGCTTCAGAAACCGCAGTGTCAACAGCTCGGTTTGAAAATCTTCGCCACATCGCCGTCCGATTTGGATGTAGTCGAAGCACTCCACACAAGAAGTGGAGAGGGCAGCGATACTCATTGCGCCTGCAATCACACCAAATGTTTCGGCCATTGATGGAATAAAGCAATCTGTCCCCTATAAGAGTTTGTTGTCCAACTTCAGCTTTAGGAACATATATAGCAGATTGCGAGATGCAACCTGCTGTGCCTGAACCCGGAAGAAGCACTCTTTTATGCTGCATCGGATATGAGTGCGGCTCTCATGCCGAGAACAGCAGCCATCTTTCAGCTCTCCTTAGTTTAGGCAGCCATGGCTTCCGCCACACATGCGCTCTTTGCCTGAGGGCTGCATTTCACAGCCTTCCTCTCGCCATCTTGGGTTAGTCCAATATTTGTCCGAAAACCTTAGGGGACGGCTCGAGGCGCTGTACAACCACTGAAACACTTGGCGACGATATTGCAGCCAACCACCGAGTTCCCAGTGTCGCCAACGTCGGCAATGGACAATTTGGAGATCGCATATGCGTCCACGTATGCTCACAGGTCCCCACACGTAATTACCGCTCGTTACATAGGTACCTACACAGTAGTAAGGCTGTCGTTAGGCTCGACCGCCAGCACCGCCACCAATGCACCTATCGCCGGCGAATTGTCCCTCTGCACCTTCCTCGAGCGTGACTGCCCAACTTACCCGTCAACTTTCCTCCTTCTATCACGACGTACTTTCATGCTTAGTACGAGACGTCTAACCTTGCGCTCTGATCCTGCTCCTGCCTTATTTCATCGTGCCTGGATTGGGCACAAAAGCGACGGAAGACGAAACCTACGCTACGTACCTGTACCTTAGGCACCTTTGCCACAATGAGCCTCTTCTCTACAGACGTGTTCGCGTCGCTCTCTTCCGACGTTCCATCAATAACATCAAACGGGCCGGCAATTCAAGAGCAGAGAATTTTTGATCACGCTCGGGTTCATAACGGAAATTCGTATCATTATAACCTCGGACCTTCAACAGGCTTGGACAAGGGAACAGTTCTCTCATGGCTTTCGCCTCTATCATTCCATCAAGCCCATGAGCGAATCCAGCAAGAGGCAGTCGTCCGAGATCAACCCAAAGAGGTTGGGACATGGCTTTTGAAATCAAGTGCATTCAAGGCCTGGGAAGCACGAGACCCAAAGTGCCGCAAATTGTGGTACCTGGGAATGCGTAAGTCTACCTGCTTGTCACACTTCCCTCTGAGGCACGGAGCGATTCGAGTTGACGATGGCCAAATGCAGCTGGCGCAGGTAAATCGGTTCTTGCGTAAGTACCTGGCTATGGTGAGGGATGTTGGGCATGCGACGGTGTCACTCATTGACTGACTGGACGAAAAGGTCCATTATCGTCACGCATCTTCTGGACCGCCACCTCAAGTCAGGCGCAGAGAGCCCAAGAGTTGCTTACCTGTATCTGAGCTATATGGACTCCCACACAGTTGATGACCTGTTGGGGAGTGTCATCAAGCAGATCATTCCGCATGATCGGCCAATACCGAAACCCGTGATGGACCTCTGGGCGCGCCGCAGCAGTGGCACCGAAAGCCCAACGTCCAGTGACTTGACCAATCTGTTCCTCGATTTGACACAGGAATACGTGGTCTACATCATTGTAGATGCCATGGATGAATATCCCTCCGAGCACCGTCCTCGACTGCTGAAGCACCTCGTGCCAAACTCGGACAGCCTCAGCATTCTCGTCACATCGCGGCCCTTGGATGAGTTCGACGACATCTCTGACGGCTTCACCAAAGAGAATATTGCTGGTAATCCCACCGATCTGGACCTCTTCATGGACCATAAGTTGAGTACGAAGGGACGCTGGAAAGAATGGGTGAAGACGGATCCTTCTCTGCTCGACGAGGTGAAGTTAGCTATCAGCGAAGTATGGGGCGGCATGTGAGTAAAGCTCGCATGGAATAACTGCGCTAGCAACAATTGCTAATGGCTTTCTATTTTTCGTATGCCAGGTTCCTTCTGGCGAGCCTCCAGATAAAAAGCCTACTGGCAGAACTTAAACCCAATGGGGTCCGAGAAAAGATGGGCAAACTCCCCAAGGGGATTGATGACATGTACACAGAGACTCTGGGCCGGATTGACAAAATGGAGTCAGACAAAAAGAATCTCGCGATCAACGTACTGTCCTGGGTCGTTTTCAGCCGTCGTTCGTTAACAGTCAAGGAGCTTCAGCATGCCCTGGCGTATATGCCTAGCCAGACGGATGTCAAGTTCGACTTCGAGGGCTGCAGTTACTTGGTGGGCGACATCAGGGACGTATGCGGTGGGCTTGTCACAGTCGCCGACGCGGACGGAACCGCCACGGTGTCCCTCGTCCACTTTACTGCCCAGGACTACTTCACAACCACAGCCACCGCAAAGACACGTTTCAAGCCCGACTTCCACGCCACCATCGCAGAGATCTGCATCGCCTATTTGTCCATAAGACAGTTGAAAGAGGTCTACGACTCAAATTTCATGTCGATCGGTAGACAACCGACCAGCTTCCATATAGGTCCCAAGTGGAACTGGATTATTACTAGTCATACTCTTCGTACCTGTATCCGGGAAATCCAAAAGCAATTTCCATTTGTCAGCTACGCTGCACGTCATCTGCAGCATCATCTCTGGGAAATACCGACAGGTGCACCCAGCGAACGCTCGATTATTCAACAATTGGCAATCTTTCTTCACGACCGTTCAAACGGACAGTTCATTGTGGAGGTCGAGCATGGTAGGCGCGTTCGTTGGGGTTTCTCTTCTCTTCATGGCAATAATCAGTATGCCGATCCCCAGCCTCCAGTCAATGACTCGGACAATTGGTTGTTTCCTATTACTAACTGAAGACCAGATCTACAAAACGGGTCAAGTCCACAACAGCCATGCATTTGGCCATCGCTCTAGGCTGGCTCCCCATGGTCAAAAGCCTTGCAAAGGAGCCGGACCCATCTTCAGACATCCATGTCCGAGACATGTTAGTATTAGGAAACCCGTTGGTCCTGCCTACTCGGGTAGGGCGTTATGATATCACTGAGATTCTATTGGAGGATGGCGCATACGGAAGTGACTTTATGTCATGGCAAGGCCATGCTGAGCTATTAGACATAGCATGGCTCGGTCGACAAGACATTGTCCATGGAATCGTTTCGAGATTCCTAAACAAGTCTCTCAGTGTTCAGGCTCGCACTCCCAACTCAACGAAATTGACGGGAATCGTCGATTCAATGTCCGCATGGATATTATCCAAACGTGGTGTGAGAGATGAGCCATTTATCTATCTTGAGGAAGCTCCAAATCAACAGGGCCGCATCATTCTAAGCTGCCATGATCAGTTCAAATTGTCGGCTTTCATGAACCACATGGTACTGCTTGAGGCCGCCGTGAGAGGCGACGGCGAAACTATTTACAGAATGATTGAGAACGGCAAGGTCAATCTGCGCTCTGGAGGATCTGTATTTGGCACCACCGCTCTTTTTCTAGCAATCGAGTTCAACCACGCCGGTGCCGTCGAGGCGCTTCTGGCCGGTGGCGTGGACGTCAACACAAGAGGGCCGTGGGACTTCACGCCACTTCATCGTGCAGCTTATCGAAATCTGCCTGCAATAGTCAAAGTTTTGCTTGAAAAAGGCGCGGACGTTACGCTGGAACGGGCAGATGATGTATTAGCGGTATATAACCACGACTCCATGCACTCACTGCTCCATGGAGAATGCGGTACACCGCTTGCAGACAACTGGTACCGCCGGGGGCACAAAGAAGGTGAGTGGCAGACGTGTGTTAGTCGCACTGATGGCAGATTCGGAGACTGATTTCTGCGCTAGTTTTGGCTCTTCTACTCCAAGCTGGTGTTGATGGCAATGCTGGAACAAACGGAGAAAGGGCCCTGGAATTCGCGGCCGAGGATGGGAACATCGACCAGCTTCGTCTCCTGTTAGAGCTTGGCGTGAAGCCGACGCCGAGAGCATTACAGACGGCGGCATATGGCCGCCCATTCATTTTTGGCATTCATAATGACCACGGCTCCAACTTGGAAGAGTGTGCCTATATAAAATGTATCCAGGCACTGATTGAGGCTGGCGTGGACCCAAACGACAAGTCAACCCGTGATGCAACGCCATTCGACCTAGCATTATGGTATGGGGACTTTGAGCTTGCGCAGGTTTTGCTTGAAGCCGGTTTCAAAACAACACTGCAAATGATAACAGATCAAGTTGCGCAGGTTGTGTGTTGCGAAAATGCCAGGTCAGCGAAAAACAACCTGGAAATTCTTCTAGAAGAGATGAAGGAACTCAAACATGTGGCGCCAGTTAGACTGAGGCCCAGCCTGCAGGCGGAAGGGCGCCAGATTGTGGGCTTTGTGTTCAGCGTCTTGGATGAGTGGCCTATGAACGTGCCGATGCCGTCTGATAAGTTCGAGAGTTTGAGGGATAGTCTTAAAAATTATAGGGTATTAGTGGATAAGAGTGTTCGAGAGTGGGAAGCCACCTTTAAGCTTGGCTAAGTATTGGGAACGGGTGTAAGGACTCCGGGGCAAGGATTGTTCTACGAGGAAGGGAAGAGAGAGAGGGGGCCGCATAGCGGAAGCTGCGCGCCCAGCCAAATTACAGGCTTAGTCTAGATTAATCTAGTATATACTAAGTACGTATCAAAGTGAGTATTAATCTCAGGATCTCACACCAGTTGTGGCGCGGGAATTCCGATGTACCTTTAAGCCCCACACCTTCCCGCACACCCAACCAACCAATCAAAGGCTATACTGAATTCCCATAAATTCTGCAGGAAATCTTCGTTACCCACAGGTACATACATACATGTGCACAGGCCCACCCCAGTGCAGAATCTTTAGCTCAAATTGCTCACAGCCACAATTACCTAAGGTGCACGATTGTTGACAGTTGGGCAAGCAAGTGATTGTATTAGTTATGGATGAAGTCCTCTGAGGGAGGAAAGAAAAGACCATTGAATAAAGCCTCAATATATACAGGTTGTTGACTACAGTATGTAGCTAAGGTAAACAATGGAAAACGGTGGCCGAAGGCCGAGGTTGGAACCCCTGACGATCGCTGACGATACCCCTGAACTAACTAAAGCTACCTAACCTCAATATTGACAAGTCTGACAACTATGTGGCAGTTTCTGCACAGTAAAACTGCCAGCTACAGACGGATGTGCAACTTGGAAGTTGGGAGCCAGCCGTTTCTCTTACTTCCATTATTCCCCTTCAGTCCACCATCAGCATACCAGCAATCGAAGCACTTGTCAACGTGGAGAAGATGCCCGATACCAGCGCCGAGACAGCCACTTCGGCCACGGCTGCAGCTCTCTTCGGTGCGAGCTGCGACAGAGCACCAATCTGGATGCCGACCGCGCTGATGTTGCCGAAGCCGCAGAGGGCGTACATGGCGATGAGTCGGGAGCGGGGCGACAGGGACGCGTAAGTAGGACTCTGTGTCAGGTCGGCGTACTACACCGGACCAGATTAGCACGCCCCCCCCCGCCCCCCGGTTCGCTGGATTTGAGGGTAACAGACAGAAACAAGGAGGAAGCGGGCGATAGGGAAAAGGAAGGAGGGACGAACAGCAACAAACTCATTAGCCACAATCTTGATACCAATCAGCTGCGCGACAGGCAGCAGGTCACCCCCACCGCCCTGATTATTCCGCTCCACCCCGAGGAGAAATGCTATTGGATAAAAGACATATCCAACGATAAGCTGCACGTTGAGGTCGGCAATATTCAGATATCTCCCCCACCAGCCGAGCAGGCCGTTGACCAGACCGAGCACGGCGAGGATGCATAGGACGCTAGCGACGACCATGCCGGCAATCTTTATGCCCGCCCAAGATCCCCTGGCCAGGGCATGTAGCGAGTTGAACGGTCTCTCTGCTTCCCCTTCCTTCTTGTTATTCTCCCCCTCCTGTGGTTTCCCGATGAAACTCTCCCCACCCGATTCACGCGTCACGGGTTCCTCGGTCTCCGGGTACCGAAGCTTAGAGAGGGCGATAGAAGCAGGGATGCTCATGACGCAAGACGAAATCAGCGCCGTCGGACTCACTCCTAGCGCAATGTACGCAGACAGCACACTCCCCGCTATGGTGGCGAAGCCAGAGGTCATGACCTGGTGCAGCTCGGCGCGGGTGAGCGAGGGAAGGTACGCCTTGATCAGCACGGCCGACTCGCCCTGCCCTAGAAAGGGGGAGGCAGCGGCGACTACTGCCTCTGCACCCGATATTCCCATCAGGTGAAAAAAGATGGCGGCAAATTTGGAGACCAACCACTGGATCCAGCCCCAATAGTAAAGAAGGTGGATGAAGGAGACGAAGAAGATCATGGGCGGGATGACGGTCACCAAAAACCAGCCCGAGTTTAGGGTTGATGGGCTGGTCAGAAAGGCGGTGCCGTCCCCGGCGTAAGACAGCAGGCTCTTGGCCAGAAACCCCAAGAAATTGAAAATGTCGTACTATAATACTCGGTCACACCACGTCAGCGAGAGGAGGAGTGTGTCAGGGGTTGAAGGCCAGACTCACACCGGCTTGCGTACGAAGAACAAACAACCCGAGCAAGAACTGCATGAGAATGCCGGTGATGACAGCCTGCCAGTTGATTTTCGTTCGAGCTTTTGAGGTTGCCCAAAATGCGCCTAGAAAGACGAGCAGGCCAAAAACACTGACCGCACGGTCGGTTCTCCTGTTGTTAACTGACTCCCCGGTAGCAAACGTGCCGGCCAGCACGACCGCTAGAGTCAGAACGGCTAGGATGGTCAGCCTCGTGGACCGGGAGATGCCGTTCACGGCGGGGGTGATGTTCTTAGCCCAAAAATGGGCAATAGGTGCCGTCATTATTGTTGTGGGAAGAAGGTGCAGCGTGAGCAATCTGATCGAGATACCCAACCAGACGAGAAAGGGGATCAGCCAGCCTAGGTCGTAGCGGTGGAGGATAAGACCTGCGATCCACCAGCTTTGCCGGAGTCTTGTTGTCAGAGAGCGTAAAGACCCGCTTAGGTAAGGGAGCGGGCGTACCCAGTCATAACCAGCCAGACAAGGAAGTGAAGAAAGATTACAGAAAGAGACCAGCGCCGGCGTGGGTTAGAGATCTCTTCAGGATCTTCTAATTCCGTCTTTGGGCGCTCATCGTGCTTGTTCTCGTCGTCGGCCATTGGTGCCGTTGAAAGCTCCGCTATCGTTTCTTCTCTACTTCCAGACATGATATCTTGCTTACGTCCGGACATAACCTTGGTGAAGTGATGGGGGATTTCCAAGGTGTAAGGCTGGCCGATTAGATAGCTGATTAGATAAGGTGCGGGGCACGCACGCAGTGCGGGCCACAGGCCACAATGAGGGGCTTTAGAAACCAACAACGGTAGTCGGGATATGCTGTGCAATGTCGCATCGCAGCTTTGAAAATGGGAAAAGCAGTAAGAGAAAATGGAAGAGGGGACAACCTTCTTGTGTGAACGGACCTAAATCATGCCGTAAATGCCTCAATTGCATTTGTTATGGATTGTACACGTACATCTAACACTTATGCCGGAGGCTTGCTGTGTGGCGCACCTCCCACTTCAAAAGAGTTCTGATTCGCGAATCCCCATTCGTGGCTCGCGTCACTCCAGCACCTCATTATCCCGCTGTCAGCAGAACTTTGATGGCGAGAAGCAAATTCTCCCAAGATTGACGACAGAATAAGCCCAATCAACTCCGCGACATCGCGGTCATGTGCGCTGCAATTCATGCCATTTCGAGAGCACGAACTGAACCCTTTCGGATAGACTGTGCATCTTGCAGGGCAAAACGAAGTATGGCAAGCCTAATTCATCCAGCAGTTCGCAAAACATATCATGAAACTGCAGCCAATCGCCTCTGTCCTCCGGCATGAGTCGAACGCCATCGTCCATCAGCCACGTCGCCCCGGCTTCGCAAACAGTGACCAGAGACCCGACCATCCTGTCCTTCAGCTCGAGCCAGCTTGTAGACTGCGCCATCATTTCCCTGGCCGCATCTGCGCCCACATACTTCCGGGCGTACACGACGGGGTCGATGCCGGACCGGTCGGAGATGAACCACGAGCTTTTGCCGAGCGCCTCCCTCTCGGCGTCGACTTGCGCGGCCAGGATCAGCTTTTGCAGAGCCAGGCTCCTCTCGGGCGAGGAACGGATGTCCTCGGTCGCGAACCGGTGCTGTCTGAGAACCGCTCTCGCCACCTCGGATATGATCTGTGGTGACTCGTCGATGTCATTGTCCGTAGCTTCTCGGGATAAGGAGGCTTGGAACTGGGCTTGCAGTTCTCTGACGAGAGTCGTCTTGCCCGTGCACTGTGCCCCGACGATGTAAATGTTGGACGGAGTCTTCTTGCCGTTTGACATAATGATCTTAACGCGAAACTACCTGTACCTGAGGTAATGACGTTTGATGATTTGGGAAGGAGCTGGCATCCAAGGCGTAGTTGCCATCTTGGTTTGTGAGACAGAGCGCGGTGGCCCGGGCCCGATCGTGTTCGGGGAGGAAAGGCGCTGCCCGGTGAAGCCGTGCATATTCTTCATGCCGGAGGCCGACCGCACGTGGGCACTTCATCCTCCAATGATGAAATTCTCTCCAAGTTGCCCCTCCTCGAAGCGGCTGCTGTATCACACACCTCGCACAATCTCGCAGTGGTCGGCACCACACCAACAGCCCCAAGTGACAGAAATGTCACAAGCGTTCATTCTTCTCTTAACTTTCCCCGCAGGCTTTCGCCCGTTTGATTCTCAGCTGCTGACATCTCCCTCCGCTAGCTCAAGGTAGATTGCTGCAACTCAGCCCGCCCCCCAGCAAAGGCTTCACGAAATCCATGACGTCAAGATGTCGGGAAAAGACAAGGCAAGAACTTTCACATTTACCTTGAAACCCACCATTCGGCTGGACGATCAAGATTGGGATTTCCGTGTTCCGGGCCTTCCTGGGCCCGAACAACTCAATCGGGAGGGCTTGGTGAAGAAGATCATCCTTCGCACTGACCTGAAGGAATGGAAGCATGAGATGCTCCTCAAGGTGGAGCGCGTCGAGCCGAACCGTGCCACCAAGACAGATCCGCTCGACCGCTTCGTCCTCGTCTCCTTCGCAGACTTCCGCTCCTTCAGACAACAACTTCCCAGCGCCGGTCGCGCCGCGGAATCGGATGCCCGGCCCCTCCAGCCAGCAACCCCGCGGGAGTGCACCGACTACATGATCCGACTTTTGAGGAGTGGAGTCTCGCTCCAGGGAGTAGGATACCACTTCTACGGACACAGCAACAGCCAGCTCAAGTCGCGCAGCTGCTTTCTCTACGCCGCCTCGAAAGAGGACATCTCGAAGAAGGTGGAAGCCCTGGGCGACTTCAGCAAGATGAAGACGGTCGGCAAGAAGGCAAAGCGCATCGGTTTGCTGTTCTCTGTCGCGCAGGTAGCCACCACCGTATCCCCCGATCGATGTGAGGACATCCCTGACATCGAGACGCCCGACTACGTTTTCACCGACGGTTGTGGCTTGATCGCGCCCGTGCTTGCCAGAGAATTGGCGCGAAGGGTCCGAATCATCTTCCGGGACCAGCGCTACACGCCTTCGGTGTTTCAGATCCGATACCGCGGGTACAAGGGCGTGGTTACTGTGGATCCCCGGATGGCAAAGGAAAAGAAGACTCTTCTCAAACTGAGGAAGTCGATGAGGAAGTTCAATGGCGGCGAGGACCATTCCTTTGCTGTCGTGGATTATTCCAAGGTACAAACATTGTTCTTCTGGCGACCCCGAATGGCTGCTGACTAGCTACCTGTATTCTTCCTTCAGCCCTACGCCTATGGGTTTCTCAACGACGAGGCAATCGTGCTCCTTGACGCCCTGGGCATAGCCCGGCCGGTTCTGTTGCGAAAGCAGGAGGAACACTTCCAGCTTCTCGCCGATGCCAGGACCGACTTTCGCGCCGCTTTTCGTTTACTCTCGTACGTCAACAGGCCCGACCTCGCCGAGAAACTGCTGATGGACGGGGTTGAGTCGTTGCGGCCGCAGATCAACAAGTTGATCAACGCGGAGCACGGGAAGATGCTGAACAAGAGGGATGAGCAAAGATGCCGCATATTTGTTCAACAGTCGCGGCTGCTCTTTGGCGTCTGCGACGCCTGGAATGTTCTGAAAGAGGGAGAGTGTACCGTAAAAGTCACCATGGAGGGCGATGGACAGCCCTATGCTCTCAAGGGCACCGAAGTCTCGGTGATTCGCAATCCCTGTCTGCACCCGGGCGACTGGCAGAAGTTCAGGGTTGTCGAGAAGCCCGAGTTGGCTCACCTGGTGGACTGCATCGTCTTCTCGACCCGGGGCAGGAGGCCTGCCGCTGACATGATGTCAGGCGGTGACCTCGACGGCGATCAATGTAGGTCTCACTCAAGTCCTTACTCGTTTTCACCGCAAAACTTACTTGCGCAGTTTTCGTCTGTTGGGATAAGGATTTGATACCATCCAGGCTCTCTCGGCCTGCCCTCTACCCTGGAGGCCGGGATCCCCTGCGATTTAATCCTATTACGGATGACGACCGTCTTGTATACTTCGCCAAGTACACAAATGCTTCCCTCGGCCAGGTCAAGAATCTCTACCTGGACTGGGCTCGGGCGTGCGGCCCCATGAGCCCACAATGCCAGGAATTGAACCGACTGTTTTCGCAATGCGTGGTCGGCAATCGCATTAAAATTCCCGAGAAGCTCAAAGCCGTACCAGTGGCGGCTCCAGATGCTGCTGCCCCTCCGTTTGTCCTCGACGAACTCCACGACAAAGCGAGGGAGTTGATACAGAATAGTGACTCGAGTCAGAAGGACTGGGACGGGTATGCCTTGGATGACATGTTGGACCTCCTAGCAGCCCGTGACGACATCGCCATGACAGAGTTCGAATTCATCCAGCTGGCATTCCGCTGGTGTCGGAGAAACGCGGTTGCCTTCGAAGGCTTGCTTCACCTCTTCGACTTCAACGTGCTGAGCGTCGAGGAGAGGTCCTGGGTGCTCGAACAGCTTCCCCCTATGTCTGCCCAGACCCCGAGTCTGGTCTTGAACGGTCTCTGCTCTTCCAGCCTGCTCAGCGAGAGCGAACTGAACCAGTTTCAGCTGAACCACCCAGGTATGCGGTGGAAGTGCGTATACGACTCGTCGCGCGGAGACCGACTCGCTACTTTCCTCGACGCCGCAGCGACAAACCTGGAGCTCTTCCAACGCAAACTCATCGTGTTTCGGCCTGACGAGCGGTTAACTTTGGCCATTTACGTACCTCTGAAGATAGAACGCTCGAAGGAGTGTCTCGTCGACGACGCGGCGCGCCTCTTTGCTGTGCCCCACTCTCAAGGCAGGGAACGCCAGAGCCGTCTGGCCTTGCCGACGAAGATGACATATCGCCTGTACTGTGACGAGAGAGTCTTCCAGCTCTTTGAGAATCAGCGTGCGAACTCGTGGGTGTATATCGCGCGACCCGGGTCGGACGATAGCGACTATCGAAACACACTTGATGCAGGGGACCGGAGAAGGCAGCGACAAGCTACCATTGATCGCGGAATTAATTTCGACGTAAGGGCAAGCATCGCTCTCGATAAGTTCAGCAAGGGTCTTCAAACGCATATCGGCAGGGTAAATAGAGCTGAAGTTTCTGCTGCGGTGAGTGGACAGTGTTTTTCGGTCTTAGTGAGTGCAATTATTGACAATATGCTCCAAGGAGATATACATAATCAGCAACAGAGATGTCAAGTCGATGCAAACCCTCGATCTCTGGCTCGAATACATCCAAACAGGAGAGAGGCTCCCCCTCTTCCAGCAAGACCCAAAGGAATATGCCATCGCCAAGCCGGAAGACATCTTGTCATCTCTTAGTCCTCGGTACCTGGTCGAGATTGTGGAACATCAAAACGTTGCCGCGCTTGGGGACCTGCAATCGGTCGATGAATTCCTCACTGTTTTCGACTTGCTTCTCGAGACGGACAAGAAAGGTTTCCTACTGAAATGTTTCGACCACTTTCTTGGCGATATGCATCTCCATCTCCTCCCAGCTGAGGGATTGCGCCGCTCGGTGCTCCAAGCCATGATCGACTTCGTAAGGAAGGCTCCCTTTTTAGCCATTAGCTTTGGGCGACAGAGAGAAAACCTTCCCGAAGATCTGGTCACGATGATAGAGGTCTCGGCAGAACAGATCCTCCGAGGTTTTATTCTGTCAGCAAATGAGGCCGAGAACCTTGTAGTGCAACCTTTCAGGTCCATGCTGGCAAAGGTACCAAGTGGGACAATGTCGCTGCATAGCTTCGCCGGACTCGTTGAGCTTATTTCCTTGACAGTACGTTCGCCAGAAGTGGCCCTGGACATTCTTCTTGAATGTCTCGAGCCTGAAAGCATTCGCGTTCTGCCTCCGGGCCAGCCCGAAGAAGTCGTCCGCCACTTTGTCAGAAACATGATCGCAATCTCTCTCGACCACATAGGAGAGGCTTCAGAGCAAGGAGACAAGAAGAAGAGGGAAGATCAACTGCTGGACCTAGAACTCGTCACGGAAAAAGAGGAGGAGGATGGGTGTCCGATTGTCGAGATATCTTTTAGGATTGACGCTCCCGGCGGGACGCCGGAGAATTCGTCCCACGTCCGTCTGACTGCAGCTACTCTGCCAACAAATGTCCTGGTCGGGAAGAGGTATTCAATCGACGCCCTCGTCACGCGTTCCGAGCAAGGGCTTGCTAGACTCCGGTGTCTCCACCCTCTGCCCCCGTACTTCCAAAAGTGTTCGTGGAATCTGGAGAACTGCGGCCCCTTCGTGACGACCAAGACGACATTCGACGCCGTGCTTACGCTCGCCACGCAGCTGCAACTGTGTTGTCAGGTCGCAGAACCGATCCTTGGCGTACCCATGACAACTAGTCTTGATGCGGAGGAGCTGGATGAATGGCATGCCCTGGAAAAGCTGAATTCCAGTCAAAACGCCGCAATCGAAGCAGCCCTGACAAGCCGTCTGACTTGCCTTTGGGGGCCGCCCGGAACCGGAAAGACGGAAACGATCGTGGAGATGATATGCGCTCTGCAAGAGCTTTACCCTAAAGACACAAAGATTCTGGTAACGGCTCCCACTCATAACGCTGTCGACAACGTAATGCGACGATACATTTCGCGTCTGCAGGGGCGGCCGCTTCGTATGGACAAGCGGCCATCTCCTTTACGCGTGTCTACAGACGTGAGTTCTACAGTAGTCACGCCTTAGCATAGCGATACTGATGTTCTGGAGGACAGGTTCGTAAAGTAGCAGAAGACCTCCGCCGATACACGTGCGACGCGATGGCCGGGCAGGAAATCTACTCGGATCACCGAGCCATGAACCAAGCCCGGAAAAGAATCAAGGATTGCGGGATAATCTTCACTACTTGTATCGGTGCCGGGCTTGGCCTTCTCCGCTCTCTAACCTTTGATATCGTTTTTGTGGACGAGGCTTCTCAGCAGACGGAGCCCGCATCCCTGGTTCCCCTGGTTAAAGAGTGCACCAAGGCCATCCTTGTGGGGGATCACATACAACTCCGGCCGACTGTCCAACAGCTTTCTCTGCTTGTTGATTTTGACGTTTCACTCTTCGAAAGGCTCTTCACCGGACCAGAAGGAAGTGGCAGCAGGCTCATGTTGGATACGCAGTATCGAATGCACCCGTCGGTGTGCGAGTTCAGTTCCAAAGAGTTTTACGACGGTAAGCTGAAGACGGGGATTACGCGAGACGCTAGACCCCTTGTCCCCTCTAAATTTCCCTGGCCTCCCGTGGGCGCAGAAGGGGAGGTTCAAAGAACGATATTTGTCGAATGCTCCTCCAAAGAAATGCCGGGACAGAAGTCCAAGGAAAATGTAGGACAAGGGAGACTATGTGCACATGTCTGCAAGCTTCTCTTGACGTCTCCTGCAGAGAAGGGGGACGAGGGGGGGATGCAGGCGCAGACTATCGCGGTCCTCACGCCTTATACGCGTCAGGCGGAACTCCTGAAGCAGCTCCTAGCCGGCTTACCGTCGGGTAGTGTGGAAGTCTCGAGTATCGACGGCTTTCAGGGGCGAGAGGCGGACATTGTAGTCTTTGTGAGTGTGCGCTGCAACGAGCACCGAGAGATTGGCTTCTTGAAGGACCTGCGGCGGATGAACGTGGCCGTGACGCGTGCGAGGGCGGGATTGATTGTTATTGGCAATCGGTCAACTCTGACGGAGGGGACTTCGGACCCCGAGAGTACGGCCATGTGGAAGAGGCTTTTGGAGTGCTTGACTCCTGTGAAGATTGAACCTCCACAGCCGTGAACGACAGGGAATTGGAGGTCTCCAAGCCCCATAGTTATGTAACGTTATATACGGTTACGCTACAATGGTGGAAAAGAGAAAGCGCTCTCGTGGACATCAAGACCGGTTAATCTTACCTAGGTACCTTATCTAATGCACGTGGGCAAGGCAATGTGGTGTCCAGGGTTGCCTGACAATTCACCCAACTCACTCAGAGCCAAAAATGTATGAATTGACGCCTGGTCCACCAAACTACCGTATGAATTGGTCAATACAAGCACCAAATTGATTGATGGCTATTTATGGACAAAGAAA